>CAUYON010158252.1:0-19097 GCA_963573935.1 Arctocebus calabarensis | reverse complement strand
AAAAAATGGCCGGGCGTTGTGGCGGGCGCCTGTAGTCCCAGCTACTTGGGAGGCAGAGGCAGGAGACTCGCTTGAGCCCAGGAATTGGAGGTTACTGTGAGCTGTGATGCCACAGCACTCTATCCAGGGTGACAGCTTGAGACTCTGTCTCAAAAAAAAAAAAAAAAAGAAAAAAAGAATGCTATGGTCTACTAATGGGTATAGAAAATTGCTGTTAGCCATAGTTTTATATACATATGTATGTATATAAAACATCTATAAATGGCAGTTGGAACTTCTCAGCATAATAATACAGTAGAACCTCTGTAAGTTGACCACCCAAGGGATGGTAACAAACTAGTCAATGTGTGGAGGTGGTCAACATAAGGGACTTCCAGTGAGTAGATGTGGTGCATGTCCGCCTTATGAAAATCAGGTCAATTGAAGGAGGTGGTTGATGTAGAGAGGTGGTCAACAATGGAGTTTCTACTGTAATTGTTGCTTATTAGGTACTTGCTTTCTTTAGATGTCAAAGCAAGGCAGTTATTTCATTCAAAATACTTGTGGGGTACCTGAAGACTTTTCAAGGATCATGTGAGTGCAGATAGCTTTAAAGGAATCATGCTCTTACTTGAAATTGATCTGCCTGAGACCTGGGTACCATGTTTATGAAGATTCTTCATTCCAACACATTCCCAAAAGTCCTTCAATTTTAAGGAGAAAGACAGACCTCCACTCAGCCAGAATTTCATATCACATTACTTAATTACAGATCGATGTTACTTAAGATATGTGAAATTTTATAAACTTACTAATTTTGTCAATTTATGAATATATCACAATGCATATGTTAATTTTAACCTAAATTAATCCCATTGTATCTGACATAATTGTTTGTGGATGTCAGAGTCTTGCTGTGTTAAAAATAAAATCAGATCAAATGTACAAATTATTTCTGGGGAAAGTAACTGTTCAAATGTCCCCCTTATAAAAATATTCTTTGTCAATAACAGAGAACATTTTCTGTAACTGGCTCAATTTTGCTGGAAACCATGTGCAGAGAACACAGCCACTTTGAATGTTTGGTTTATGGGAATTTCTTGTATAAGGCAACTCTTATGGATAATATTGTCCTATTTGCCTTAGATATTTTCCCCCTGAAACCATGGGTTTCTTTGCTTTGTTGAATAACTGTAGATGAAAAATGTAAATATTGTAAGTTTATTGTGCATACAAAAGAACAGGTGGAGAACAAGCAGACCTCACACACACCACATGTAGTAAGAGGCCTTACAGCCATTACAGAATAGATAAAAAGTAGGAGATATTTTGATCTTTTTTCTTTTTTTTTTTTTTTTTACCAAGGCTGGGTTTAAACCCACCACCTCTGGCATACAGGCCAGTGCCCTACTCCTTTGAGCCAGAGGCACCGCCCATTTTGACCTTTTTTTATAATTGGCTGTTATATATTAACAGTCTTATTTTTTTTTGAGACAGGGTTTCTTTCACTTTGTCACCCATGGTAGAGTACTGTTGCGTCACAGCTCCTAGGCTTAGGCAATTCTTTTGCCTCAGCCTCCTGAGACATTAACATTCTTTTCAAGGCAAGCAGAAATGCTTATTTTGATTTGTCTAAGTTAATAGGCTCAGTTTCAGTGACTCATGCTGAGAAGGCTGTAAAGCTTATATTTTGTGTTTCATTTATGTTTAGAGCTAGTACTTTGGGAAAATCAGGATGATTCAAATTTTAGCTACATGGCTATAGGTAAGTGGCCTTGAGGTAGATCTAAACTGCAGCCTCCAATTTTAATTTTTCTTTAACAGCAGAAATTAATGTTTTCATAGAAGTTAATGGTAAGATAGAATCAGCCCAGTAATTTCTAAAAATTGCCTATTAGACTAGTGTCATTATTTTGTATGTCTTATTGGCATTGCTGTTAAATTTTTTATAGTGAATGGTGCCTGGGTGGTTATCTGTCTATTGATTTGATTTATGTAGGCTCTAACCACAACTCCATCAATATGTCAGCACTTAATAAATATTTGGGGATGATAATTGTATACTAGTAATATCAATTGTCCATTTAATCACTACATAGAGACAGCATCATGCTTTACACGTTGATTATATACTCAAGAGTTGAGAAGAGATAATCATGCCCAGATTTTTGTTTGACTACATTAAAATAAATACTGAGTTTAAAACATCTGGGTAGTCTTTATTTTTCTGTAATATGCAATGATTAGGAATTATTTTTAAAGGTTCTTTTTATAATGCCTAAAACCCCAATATAATATCCCAATTAAAAAAAGATGGGGCTTGGCGCCTGTGGCTTAACAGGCTAAGGCACTAGCCACGTACACCTGAGCTGGCAGGTTCGAATCCAGCCCGGGCCCGCCAAACAACAATGACAGCTGCAACCAAAAAATGGTCGGGCGTTGTGGTGGGCGCCTGTAGTCCCAGCTACTTGGGAGGCGGAGGCAGAAGACTTGCTTGAGCCCAGGAATTGGAGGTTGCTGTGAGCTGTGATGCCACAGCACTCTATCCAGGTGACAGCTTGAGGCTCTGTCTCAAAAAAAAAGAAGATGGAACTTGAAAACCTATTTCCTTACTTTGTTGTACATTCATTTTTGATTAACATATAATTAATGAAATTGTAACACACCTGCCAAAAGGGACAGGGCACAATGCTGCAGGAATGTGGCACAAAATATACAAAGAGAATAAAGGCGTCTGCCCTTGCTCCTCAGCACAAACAACATGAAAGTGAGTCCAGTCAAATTGCAGTACACATGGCTTTCTCTTCCAGTACTATGCAGAACTTTCTTTTCCTCCTCCGTCCAAAGAGGGCCACAGCTCAGTGTGCGCTTTGCCACCACTCATTCTCCCCCCTGTGCAGTCTTCTGCTTTTAGTCCCCATTAAGTGCCTGACTAGAAACAGAGTCTGCAAAATTGTTGAAAGTGGGAGAAAATGGGAGGAAGAAGCAGAATGAATGAAATGGACCAGAAAGGAAGATGGGCCAAGCGCAGGAAAAAGGGAGACTCCTCCTCTTGCCGCATCTATCTCCCCATTTGCCTTCTTTCTGAAGAGAAGTAACTCGCAACGAGTGAGAGGAGCTGGAAAAGGAGGGGAAACTGCTCCGGTCCCCCCCTTACCCTGTCTCTCAGGCCCACCTCCCTGCTCCAACACTGTCCCGGGCCCCGGCCCCCAGCCTCACGCCTCCTGCGCATCAGACTTCATCAGGAGATCAAAGGCGGGCAAGACCTGCTCTCACTGAATTGTTGATGAGAACATTTCTGCCAAGATAGGAAGGAGGCATCAGTAGGGATAGAGTAAGAGAGGGAAAGGGGGAAAACAGAAAAGAAGAAAGAAGGGAATAGAAAGGAAAAAGGAAGGGAGGGAGGGAGGCAGAGGAGGAGGAGTCCAAGTGGTCCTTGGCTTTGTGAGAGGAAGAATTCAGGAGTGAGCAAACCCCGTAAAGGGAAAGCTAGTTTTATTCAGGATATATAGAAGATCTACTCCACGAACAGAGTGCAGGCTAGCTCTCCATGCTGAGAACAGCACCTTTGTGCATTTTGGTATTTTTTGAACCACTGGCTTCCTCATAGACTAAGCAGTGGAGGAACAGTCATGTTATTTCTTGAAAGGGCAATGATATCCTAAAACTGAGAAACTTCCCCTTTCTTTGTGTTAGACGGTCTCTCCCTCCTGGAACTGTCCCGGTGTCCCTCGGAGTTTCTTACAGCAGGCTAATGTATTACATAGCAGGGCATAATGAGCTGCAAGGTTAAGCAGTAGCCAATTTCCTTTCCATCTTGGTTTCAACCAGTGTTAACTTGTTCTGTTACCACATCCTGTCTTTGATGGGGCGGCTAGGGGCTCTGTGACTCTGTGTTGAGCCGTGCCTCCGGTTCTCTATCTCAAAAGGGAAGAAGGAAGAAAAGTAAGAGGGAGGAAGAGAGAAAGGAAGACAGGCAGGCAGATGGGCAGGGAAGGAAAGGAAGGTTAGATCCCCAGGAGTTGAGGAATTAGACCTTCTTCCTCTGGACACTGTGGGAAAGGATTTGGTAACTCCTGTTGTACCAGGCAGTTTGGTTCCCGTGCAGCAGGGGCTACTCTGTAGGTTGGCAGGAAGATACAAGTAAAGGCCTTAAAGCCCAATGGCACTCACCAGATCAATGACAGTAGCCCTAGCAAGGTGACAGCTATGACAGAGGTCACAAGTCAAATGCCTGCAGGGCCAGGCTGGTAACATGATGGTGAAGCCAGCCAGTGGGTGGCTCTTCTGAACAGGGAGCCCAAGCCATCAGCTGTCAGTAACTTCCTCCTGCCAGATCTCCTGTTTTAATTTTTTTTTTTTTTTGAGACAGAGGCACCCTGGATAGACTACCATGGCATCACAGCTCACAGCAACCTCCAATTCCTGGGCTCAAGCGAGTCTCTTGCCTCCACCTCCCACGTAGCTGGGACTACAGGTGCCTGCCACAACGCCTGGCCATTTTTTGGTTGCAGCTGGCATTGTTGTTTGGCGGCCCGGGCTGGATTCAAACCCGCCAGCTCAGGTGTATGTGGCTAGCGCCTTAGCCCGTTGAGCCACAGGCGCCAAGCCTCCTGTTTTAATTTTTAAGAGTATCCAGGAGTCTATATTTTGTTTGAGAAATCTCCTGATTTTTACATGTCAACAACTAATTCCTGTTGTTTTTAAGGATACAGATCAAAATGAAATACTTCCGTGGGGCAGATGTAATCCCTAGGTCCATCTGTCAGTTAAACTTTTTTTTTCTGTTCTTTATAACTTTGTGGCAAAAGCACTTGATTACCCACTTCTGATATTTTGAGGAGGTATGGGAAAGGGAAGAGGCAATCAGGAAATTAATTGTGAAATGAATTACCTACGGAAATTGTCAAAATTACACAAATGGAGATTTTTCTGCACAGCTGGGAACATGATAATCACTATTTATAACATAATCTAGGAGGGAAATGTGTTTCAGATTCTAATAATAATAACCAAAAGAAACAAGTGTTTGAAATTCAAACCTTTCATTGACTGAAGTATGGTTTTATATCTAATATTTTGATAAAAGAGGGTTTTCTATGAGATATGATCTAAAAAGATTTTGGAGAATTCCCAAACACTTACCTAGCTATCTGATGTCCTTGATATATTTTATATCAATAAAGTTGTATTTTTACAACTACACTACTTTAGCCAAGATTAGTATCATTGCTTGTGGCCCATGCAACACTAAACCGTAAGATCATATATCACTTGGAACAGTATATAAATATCATCCAGAAGATTGATATGCTCTGACTAAATATACAGTCAGGGCCATTGACACTGAGGACAAACTATATTTAAGCAGGATTTATAGGTACTGTGATAATTTTATGCATCAACATGATTAGGCTATGGTACCCAAATAGATGTTGCTGTGAAGGTATTATTAATTATAATGATTTGGCTTTAAGTAAAGAAATTGTAGATTAAAGACGTAGGGTGCTGGCCCCATATGCTGGAGGTGGCAGGTTCAAACCCAGCCCCAGCCAAAAACTGCAAAAAAAAAAAGAAAGAAAAAAATTACCCTTCATAATGTATATGGGTCTCATTCAACTGCTTGAAGGCCTTAAGAACAGAAAATGGGATTTCTTGGAGAAGGAATTCTGTCTCAAGATTGCAAGGATTCCTGCCTGAGTGTCTAACCTCCATGTCTGCCCTAAAAATTACCAGCCCCACAATCAAATGAGCCAATTTTACATATATGTATAATCTTACTGGTACCATTTCCTCCCAGCAGTTTCTCCCAACAGTTTATCAGTTCTACTCTAAAGCATCATTTCTTTAGTATAAGGCTTTTATCTGTTAAAATGCAAATATGTCAAAGTTAATACTCTATAATGTGGCTGTTTTCATGTTGCATTACCAGTTCTAATTCCATTGACTGTATCTCTCAATCCACAGGGAAATAAGAGCAAAGGAACCAATATTTATTCAGCAGACACTTTTTATACTTTAGTCAACAAACTTCTACAGTAGGCATTATTTTGTTTGTATCTCCATTTTCCCAAAGGAGAAAACCATCTCCAGTGTACACTTCATATATGTACAACTTGATGAATTTTCACAGTCCGAGCACACTTGTGTAGCCAGCACCCAGATCAAGAAGCAGAGCACGAGCGGCACCCCAGAAGTGCCCCTGAGTATTATGTTGTATATATGTGCATATAACCATTTGTGTGCATGTATGTGAATACATGTGTATGCATGTACAGATACATCAAAACACACAGATCCTGCATTTTTACTAAGATCCTCAGATGTATGTACACAGATCAAGATATAAAATATTGAGTGGTGCCTGTCGTACAGTGGTTACAGCACCGACTACATGCACGGAGGGTGGTGGGTTCGAATCCGACCAAGGCCAGCTGAACATCAATGACAACTAAAGAAAAACAAAAACAACAACAAAAAAACAATAGTCAGGCGTTGTGGCAGGTGCTGGTAGTCCTAGCTAGTTGGGAGGCTGAGGCAAGAGAATCGCTTAAACCCAAAAGAATTTGAGGTTGCTGTGAACTATGATACCATGGCATTCTACCAAGGGTGACATAGTGAGACTCTGTCTCAAAAGAAAAAAAGATATAAAATATTTTTAGCACCCAGGAAGGTCTCCCATGTGTCTCTCCTAGTCATTACCTCCTACCAAAGTAGCTACAATCCTGACTGCCAACAGCAAAGGTGAGTTTTGCTTGTTTTTATACTCTATATTAAATGAACTCATACAGTGCCTACTCTTTGGGATCTAGCCTCTTTCCTGTAAGATTTATCCACACTGTTAATATAAAATTGCAATTATTTAATGTCAGAGCCAGAGATTGTAAAATATCACTTCAATCACATAAATTATTTGGCCACAATCACACACACACTATAATAAGCAACAGAGCCAAGATTCAAACCTAGTAGAGTCTCCTTCCAAAGTCATCTCTTTTTTCTGCTGTACCAATATTTCCAAAAATAGTATATATGAAAAAATTTAATGTGGTACATGGGTGAAGATTAATAGTTATGTTTTTATTTTAATATGTATTAAGAAAAACTAGCATATCAAAACCTTTAATAAAAGTTATTTTTTAAAATAGATATCATTCATGGCAGTGCATGAATGAAAAAACAACAATGGCAACAACAACAACAAAAATAGCATCATGGTGGGTGCCTGTAGTCTCAGCTACTTGGGAGGCTGAGGCAAGGGAATCGCTTAAGCCCAAAACTTTGAGGTTGCTGTGAGCTGTGATGCCATGGCGCTCTAACAAGGGTGACATAGTGAGACTCTGTCTGAAAAAATAAAAATAAAAATAAAATAAAAATAGATATTGTTCAAAAGCTAAACCTATGTTTACCCTATGACCCAGAAATCTATTTCTACATAAATATCCACCAAAAAATAAACATAAGGACAAGTTTTAGTCATAATAGACAAACTGTTAGACAAATTAAATTTGCATCAGCAATAGAATGGTATAAATAAATAATGGAATGCTAAATGTTAACAACAATAACAAAAGAACAAACTACATTTATATACAACAGAGACAAATCTCTGAGACATTGTGATGAGCAAGGACGGAAAAGAATACATACTGCAAGATTCCATTTGTACAAAGTTCAAAAAGAAGCAAAACTAATGTGTGGTCATGGATGTCAGAACAGTGGTGATTTGGGGCGATGATATTCACAAAGCAAGGGCCCAGGCACCGCTCTGGGCCAGAAGTGTTTTCTATCTGGATATGGGTAGTACTCATCTCTGTGTGTGTGTGTGTGTGTGTGGTGTAAATATTCATGGAGCTGTGTACATAAGACTTATGCACTTTATCAAATATTCTAAAAAAGGGCAGCACCTGTGGCTCAGTGAGTAGGATGCTGGCCCCATATACTGAGGGTACGGGTTCGAACTTGGCCCTGGACAAAGTGCAACCAAAAAACTAGCCCAGTGTTGTGGTGGGCACCTGTAGTCCCAGCTTCTTGGGAGGCTGAGGCAAGAGAATCACCTAAGCCCAAGAGCTGGAGGTTGCTGTGAGCTATGATGCCACAGCACTCTACCGAGGGCAACAAAGTGAGATTCTGTCTTGAAATAAATAAGCACATTTTTATCCTTAAAAGACAAGTATATTTAATCAAACTTTTAAATTAAGAATAACTCCACTGTTCTGTGGATATTGTAAAAACCAGGAAGGTAGGAGTCACTGTGTAAGAGATATTCGGGGCATACTGCCCATGGCAGCTTCTAGCAACGGGACTATCTAGGGAAGGGAAAGCAAGGATAGACCCTTCGTTCTCCAGGAGTGGTCTGGGGGCCAGCGGGGTTGACACTGCCTAGGAGATTTTTAGACTCGCCATATCTTGTCTCTCACTCCAAACCTAGTGAAACGGAATCAGCATTTTACAAAATCATCAAGTAATTCATATGTCCTGAATAAGAACAAAAGCACCAATAGAGACAACAGCAAAATGAATGTTTCACCTGCATCGATTTTCTCTACCTTACTAGGTTGTAAACTTCTTAAGGACAGTGTTGAAGAGTGGTGGAGGGCTCAGAACTCCAGTTACGTTGCTTCTCAGCAGCGTAACTTTGAGGAGTTAATAGACTGATTCCTTTAGCCTCGGAGTACAAAGTGGGAACAATAAAAACATAATCTTTTTGTTGTTGTTTTGTTTTGAGACAGCCTTACTCTGTTGCCCAGGCTAGAGTGCCGTGGCCTCAGTCTAGCTTGCAGAAACCTCAAACTTCTGGGTTCAAGCCATCACTTTGCGTCAGCCTCCCAAGTAGCTGGGACTACAGGCTCCTGCCACAACTCCTGGCTATTTTTTCTATTTTTTAGTAGAGACAGGGTCTCACTCTTGCTCAGGCTGGTCTCGAAGTCCTAAACTCAAGAGAGCCTCCCACCTTGGCCTCCCAGATTGCTGATATTACAGGTATAAGCCATCACGCCCAGATCACAATTTTTTTTTTTGATATAGGGTCTCGCTGTATCACCTAGACTGGGGACAGTGGCATGGTTGTAGTTTGTCATAGCCCTGAACTCCTGGGCTGAAGTGATCCTCCTGGTTCAGCCTCTCAAGTAGTTGGGACTACAGGAATGTGCCCCATGTATAGATAATATTTTTTCTGTAATGGAGATGGGGTCTCACTACATTGCCCAGGCTAGTCCCAAACTCCTGGCCTCAGGAGTTATCCTCCTACCTTGGCCTCTTAAAGTGCTAGGACTACAGGCCTGAGCCAATGCACCCAGACATAACACTATTATTATTAACATGTACTTCTTTTTTTTTTCTCTGTAGAGACAGAGTCTCACTTTATCACCCTCGGTAGAGTGCCGTGGCGTCACACAGCTCACAGCAACCTCCACCTCCTGGGCTAAGGTGATTCTCTCGCCTCAGCCTCCTGAGTAGCTGGGACGACAGGCGCCCACCACAATGCCCGGCTATTTTTCTGTTTTGTAGTTCAGCTGAGGCCGGGTTTGAACCCGTCACCTTCAGTACTTGGGGCCGGTGCCCTACTCAATGATCCACAGCCACCACCCCCAACATGTATTTCTTGAATGTTATAAAGATTGAATAAAATAATGTATGTAAATTTTTTAATACATAAGGGTCAGGCTCGGTGGCTCATGCCTGTAATCCTAGCACTGTGGGAGGCCAAGGCAGGTGTATTACTTGAGCTCAGGGGTTTGAGACCAAAAGTAAGAGCGAGACCCTTGTCTCTAAAACTAGCCGGGTATTGTGGCTGGTACCCTAGACTCAACTACTCAGGAAACTGAAGCAAGAGGATCCCTCGAGCCCAAGAGTTTGAGGTTGCTGTGAGCTATGATGCCGAGGCACGATACCAAGGGCAACAGAGTAAGACTCTGTCTCGGAAAAAGAAAAACACATTGCCAAGTACATAGTAAAAGATTAATAAATGTTAGCTATTATTATCACCATACATGGAAAAATGGGGCGAAAGGCATTGTTTCATTTAGTCAACAAATTTTATTTAACGTCTAGTATATGCTTGGCATTGTTTTAAATACTGGAGGCACAAGTCTGAATAAAACAGACCCCCCAAAATCCTTGCATTGTTGGGGATCCTATTGGTAACTGGGAGGCAGATGAGACTCTCAGGAAAGAAATGCAAGAAGCCTCTCAGGAAAATCTTCCAACTGAGTCCTGAGGTATCTGGCATCACTGTGCACTGGTTTTTCCTTCCAGATGGGCTGTAACCACCGTTAGTAAAAGAAGTGTGCCAAGATTTTTTCACACCCTCCCTGGAGACAGACTGCACCAATGAATGAGAAATATGTAGCACCTGCAAATCTCTTGCTTAAAAATTCTTCTAAAGAAATCTTGTTCTTTTGTCTCTACAAATATATTGGGAAGCAACGTCTCCATTTGTATCTAAAATAATGAAAGAATGTCCCCTGAGCCCATGGTTTCTGCTCCAGGAGTGGTGATAACAGGGCTTGACCGCCTCCCCTCACAGCTGGAACAGTTACCCAGGTGAGCAAAACTACTGTGTGTTCACCCTCTCTCTACCAGGCCACCTCTGCCCTGGGATGCAGGCCTATCATAGCTATCTACTCTCTCTCTCTCTCTCTTTTTTTTTTTTTTTTGCAGTTTTTAGCCAGGGCTAGGTTTGAACCCGCCACCTCCAACATATGGGGCCGGCACCCAACTCCTTTGAACCACAGGCGCAGCCCAGCTATCTACTCTTGCCACAGGGCTCAAAGCAACATAAGCAATACTTGACAATTTAGCATTTGACCTGATGGAAATAAGTTCTTTATCTCTAGGTTTTCTTCAACTTTTCTGTTAGTGTACTTGAATGAAACCTATAGTTTTTCCCAAAATGGAAAGTATCTTGAATTTTGGTAGATCCTAAAAGAGAGGCTAGTGAGTTGCCTTTTCCTAGTTTTTCCCCCTCTCCCCACTCAACCATTACATGAGTCACTCATTAAAAGCCCCTGAGAACACCTGATCCTGCTCAGAAAATCACCCCTGGCCTCAAACCTTCATTCTCAGCCTTCTTGACCCTTCCTCCCACGCATCGCCTGGTTTAGATTTGGGTTGGGTTGAGCCCTGTAGACATACAGGAAGGCGTCAAGCCTCAAATATAAATAATCCAAGGTTATCTATGTTTTTGCCTAATAATCTAGGCTTCTGGACTAGAATCCCGGATTCAAGGATCCCCCATTCAGCCTCTCTAGATTGTCAGGATTGATATCTTTCACCTCATAAAGTCAGTTTGGAATTTCCCACCTACCCAGATGCCTTGACCACTTCTTAGAAACCCAAGCAACAAGGGTGTCTGCTTCCTTAGCCCGAGGTTTACCAGCTCCTTGCTCTTTTTTCCTTCGGCCTGACACTATCAGTATGCTTTGCAATCAAGCCTTCCTGAATCTTGGCACCGACACATCCTACTACTTGATGATAGAAGTGAAGTGAAGACTTTTACTATTGCATAATAATTTTCAAGAAATTTTGGCCCTTTGGGATGTCTTCTTTAACGTTAGCCACATATAAGAAGTAGTTATCCTTTGTTAGAAGTTTTACCAAACTGTTAGCTTGAACATTGTATCTCAATTTTTTTGGACTAAAGTTCATTAAATGATTTCAAGTATGGTGAAGGGCACAACTACAGCAGGGACCTTACCTAACAAATGCAAACACTGTAAACTAATCATGGTTACCCTCATATTAATGTGAATTTTTTTTTTTTTGAAACAGAGTCTTAAGCTGTCACCCTTGGTAGAGTGCTGTCGCGTCACAACTCACAGCAACTTCAAATTCCTGGGCTTAAGTGATTCTCTTGCCTCAGCCTCCCAAGCATCTGGGACTATAGGCACCCACCACAATGCCCAGCTATTTTTTGGTTGTAGTTGTCATTGTTGTTTGGCAGGCTCCAGTTGGATTTGAACCCACCAGCTCCGGGATATGTGGCTGGCACCCTAGCTGCTGAGCTATGGGCTCCAGGTCAATGTGAATTTTTTTAAAAAATGACTTCAAATACCTATGTCTCATTTTTCAGGAAGAATAAGAACTGAGTGATAAAAATAAACTATCATTCCATAAGCAAACACTGTTGGTCTTACATATATACCTGCTCTAGCAATTGAGTAAGAATAAGAACTGAGTGATAAAAATAAACTATCACTCCATAAGCAAACACTGTTGGTCTTACATATATACCCGCTCTAGCAATTGAGTACAGATTATTCATATATTAATTAAGGTCTAGTTTTGAGAAAAATTAGGCAAAAAAATACCATCACAACAAATATGTGTTACTATCTGCAAATGTTCTCATCAAACAACCAAGCTACATCAGCTACATTTATAATAATGAAGCTAAATTCATAGTCGTTAAATAGCCAGAATGGTAGCAAAAAAAAATCACGATCATTTCAAGAAAACATTGATGATAAAGTGCTAACCAAAAAGTATGGGAATTCCAACCATTATCGCGTACATATGCAACATAAGCTCTGTAACATATGTGTATGCGGTATGGAGTATCAGACTTGTTGGTAGACTACTGAGTTAGGTTCCTCGTCAACTCCAACAGCACATTAATTTTACTTTATAAACAGCTGAGTTTAACAGCCTTCTTACTAGGTTACTAGTGGGGATCTCTTAGCCCTACATAAGATGAATGTCACTTGACCTGAAGCATAAAAGAAATACCTGGCGTGTTTATGTCATTTTGGGGCTCAAGAGGACCCTATAATGGACCCCATTTTGAAAATCATGGGACTAACCCAGGATATGCATACTGTTCCTTGAGACCATCTGCTACTCTGTTCCTCCTTTACTGCTGTTTCTTTCTGCCCCACACATGAGCTCTGCTCTCTTAATCTTATTTTGTCCTCTCATTGTCCTTCTGTCTCTCTCAACCCAGAATTTGAGGCCTCTCCAACCCTTCACCTTTATCCAAATGTACCATTCCATACCCATCTTCTTTTTTTTTGCAGGTTTTTGGCCAAGGCTGGGTTTGAACCCGCCACCTCCGGCATATGGGGCCAGCGCCTTACACCTTTGAGCCACAGGCGCCGCCCCCATCTTCTTTAATTACCTGGGAAGTATTCCTCTCAACAACAGCCTCATCAGCCAGGCCTATTCACCACGGAACCCTCTGCTGGTCACAGCTCTCTGGGAAGACAGCTGCCATCCCATCACCCCCTGCAGCACAAGCTCCTAATTCCCTACGGTGTACAAACCTAAGATGAGATTGTTCTGGATTCATCCCAAAACTTTTCACTTTTGGCATAGTCTTGCAGAAGCTCATTTTTATTTCTCTAATTATGAAATAGACTCTAAAAATCCAGCAATGAAATGGAGAGTTTGTTATTTCATAACACACAGGAGCCATGTGTTACCTTTCTGTAAAAAAGTGCTCATCTATCATCCAAACACTGCAGAACAAAAGCTGCCAAAACACTGATTTAAGAAAAAAAAAAAAAAGCCATAGCACACCCTTCAATCAAGGAAATGTAATTGCCAACTCATATGCTCTCTTATTATTTTAAGCTGTAAGTAACCATGGTACATGAGCTTCTGATGCTCAGAACAGCAACCAAGCTTTTCTAAATTCATTCATTAAACGATTATTATTTTTTCAACACCTACTATGTGCCAACAAAGTTCTAGTCACTGAAGATTCATCAGTAAACAAAAGGACAAAAATCTCTGTAGGAAAGAAAAAGGTAAGGAAGGCAGAGATTTGGCCTTCAAACAAAAAAACCACTGAGGAAAAACATCAATTGTAAATTTTGCTCTGGGTTTAGTCCCATGGCTTTTAGTAATCTGTTTCCTGCTTTTGAATACTGACGTTGACCAGTGACCCCTTTCTCTGTTGGCCATAAGTCATCCTCTATATTCAGGTTACTTTTAGTACTTCATGAAACAAATAATGACAATAATTACAACCCCGAGAACAATGCCCCATCAAGGTAAATAATAACAGCAACAACTAACATTTATTGAGTACTTACTATACTTCGAACATGTAATCTTCATAATAATTCTAAGAGTTAAGAGTCTCAGAGGAAACTAAATGACTTCATGTAAGAAAAAAATATGCATTATTATTACTTTCCCTACTTTAGACATAAACAAAGACAAAGACCCACAGGTCATTAGATTTGGCCACCATTCCAAACCGGCAGGGCAGTCCTTGATCTGCTGGATCAAGCATCAACCTGGCTGTAATGGTAGGGTTCTGAACCCTGTGGTTGACGCCAGCTCCAAAGACACCTCATCTTTATCATGGGCCCTTTGTGCTAATACGCCACCCTTCTTCTCTCTGCAGCCAGCTGTCGGTAAGTGCCTTTTCTGCCGATTACATCAACAGGCAATAAATATTGAATGTATGTGTAGACTATTTACTATTCCAATCAAATAGTGCATTCCACGAAGTTAATTTGGTACCTATTTAAAGAAACACATAATTGCTATTGAATTGCACAGCAATTTAGATAAAGCTGTTCCAATAAATTCCATCATCAGCCCCTAAATAATTGTTTTGTGTTTTTATTCTTATTTTTTTAACTTTGCAAGATCTATCATTTCTTACTTTGATGTGTTGTTTCTTCTCTCGCTCTTTTTTTTTTTTTTGCCACACTACTTCTTTTTTTTTATTTGAGATAGAGCCTGAAGCTGTCACCCTGGATAGAGAGCTGTGGCATCACAACTCACAGCAACCTCCAATTCCTGAGCTCAAGCGAGTCTTCTGCCTCCACCTCCCAAGTAGCTGGGACTACAGGTGCCCGCCACAAAACCCAGCCATGTTTTGGTTGCAGCCGTCATTGTTGTTTGGCCGGCCCGGGCTGGATTCGAACCCACGCAGCTCAGGTGTACATGGCTGGCACCTTAGCCCGTTGAGCCACAGGCGCCGAGCTCACACTACTTCTTTTCTTCAGAACACATTCAGGTGAAATGAAAGAGGATGAGCCTAGATTGTGTTCCCTAGTAGCCTAAATCCTCCATTCCTCATGATGAGATCTTTCGGGTGCCTCCCGGCATACCACACCTTCCCTCCTGAACCTCCTCTCTCTCGGGAAGCGCTAGAGGCTGCAGGATGGACAGACAGCAGAAGGAAGTCAGACAAAACTTGCCTGGAAAGGGTCACTGCTGCACCCTGTGCTACAGACAGTGAGACAGTGATCCACACCACAGGTGGCGCAGTGTGGAGCTAAAAATGGACTCAAAATTTCCTGCGTTTGTGATCTGGGAATCTTAGAGCAGAAAGAGTAAACAATTTAGGACCGAGAAAAAGTGAAAGCTTTTCCAGTTAAATATGGCAAATCAATCAGCTTTTTAATATTTCTTTTCCTCAACCCATTTTTTTTTTTGAGCCAGAGTCTCATTTTGTTGCCCTCAGTAGAGCACTGTGATGTCACAGCTCACAGCAATCTCAGATCGTTGGGCTCGAGCGATTTCTCTTGCCTCAGTCTCCCAAGTAGCTGGGACTACAGGCCCCGACCACAATACCTGGCTATTTTTATTTTTTGGTTGTAGCTGTCATTGTTGATGGCAGCCCCAGGCTGGATTCGATCTTGCCAGCTCTGGAATTTGTGACTGGTGCCCTAGCTGCTGAGCTACAAGTGCTGACCCTCCTCAACCCATATTTTTTTTTTTTTTTTTTTAGAGAAAGTCTCACTTTGTTGCCCTCGGTAGAGGGCTATGACATCACAGCTCACAGCAACCTCCAGCTCTTGGGCTTAGGAGATTCTCTTGCCTCAGCCTTCGAAGTAGCTGGGACTACAGGCACCTGCCACAACACCAGCTATTTTTTTGTTGCAGTTTGGCTGGGGCTGGGCTTGAACCCTCCACCCTAGTATATGGGGCCGGCACCCTACTCACGGAGCCACAGGCACCGCCCTCCTCAACCCATTTTTAACTGAAGCAAATAAATGAAGAAAGGCATAAGTTCACAAAGACAAAGAGAATATAAGCGGAGGCAACAGTGAGTGAGCAACAACAATGATCTTTTGGAGGTTGGAAAGCAAATAGAAGAAAAGCAGTGGGCTAGGGAAAGCTGCCACCTACGCACGGATGGGGAGGGATACCAGAGGGAAATTGAGCCAGCCTACCCTCCCAGAGGCCCGAAGAGGCTCCGAGCACGGTATTTCCAGGGAACTATTAAGGCAGGGAAAAAGTGTGTGATTAAAATCAGGGGAGCTGGTTGATCATCTGTACACTGAGCTGGTAAACCTTCCCTAGGCCCCTCTCTCTTCCCATGAACTACCAGATAACTACCCCTCCTCCCCATGACACAGAGACCAGGGTCTCTGAAAAAAATGGCGAGGAAGTGTAATAGTTCTACCACGGAAAACCCCAGGTATCGCAAGCAGCAACGGTGGTGAGCACAGCTGAAGACAGAAGAGGGGATAAAGGTTGCTGATTGAACTGCAGGACTTGGCTCGGCGCCTGTGGCTCAGCGGGCTAAGGTGCCAGCCACGTAAACCTGAGCTGGCGGGTTCAAATCCAGCCTGGGCCCGCCAAACAACAATGACAGCTGCAACCCAAACAAAAATAGCCGGGCGTTGTGACGGGCGCCTGTAGTCCCAGCTACTTGGGAGGCAGAGGCAAGAGACTCGCTTGAGCCCAGGAATTGGAGGTTGCGGTGAGCTGTGATGCCAAGGCACTCTATCCAGGGTGACAGCTTGAGGCTCTGTCTCAAAAAAAAAAAAAAAAGAAAAGCTTGCTTACTATCTGATGACTGTATAGTAAACCTCATTAGTACGTGTTAGAAAAACTGCCCAGCAATACAGAGCCTCTGATTAGTTTTCTAGTAACTCACTGTTAAATACGAATGGAGAGCCAAAAACCTGTAGGTATTTGAACAAGTACTGCATCATAAACACACACAAAGAGAAACAAACAACTTGAAAAAAGGACCTCCTTTGAAAGAGACAATATAGGAAGCAGAAGAAAAATATGAATGAAATTATAATTAATATCCTCATAGAGATGAGACAAATATTATATACATGATATAGGAACAATATATATAATAAACGTTATGAAAATTAAAATATGAAAACATCTTTAACAATATCAAGTATACCTATTAGAGAATATAAGGAGACGAAAAAGGAAAAAATTAGAGTATCAAAATTCATAAGGAAAAGAAAAAAAACAAAAAAATTGAGAGAAATAAATTATCGAAGAAATTACACAAGAAAATATTTCTAAACTAAAGAACATAAGTTTCCAGATTGAATGAGTCAGTCCAATGCCCAAAATAAAAGATAAAAAATGATCCAGACCCAGGTACAATCTGGTAAACTTTAGAACACTAATGACAGAAAGATCCTAAACGTTTCCACAATCTTTAAAAAGTTACATAAAAATGATAAGAAATTATAATATTATCTGACTTCTCAACAATAGCACTGGACACTGGCTAGTGATTAATCTACTGATGCTACTTTTTCTTCCTAAATTCTTCTCTTCCTCTGTCTCTCCCTCTTTGTCCCAGGAGTCATGTTACCCCAAGAATTGTTGGCAGCTATTTTTTGACCAGGAAGAAAGCCAGACTTAGAAAGAACTAAATAAAACTTATTGCAGAAGGCAGAATGAAGAAAATCAGGATCTTGGTGACATCACTGATTTGCTTGATCAAACTGTTGCCAAAGCTCTCCTTCCCTCTCAACATTTCATTACACCTGCCAGATAGTTGTTCTATGGTCCTGTATGAACTAGCCTCGGACATCAATAGGATCATCCCACTGTGTTCTATTTGTTGAAGCCATCACAAACCTGCCTAGATTCCAGGGGAAGAAGTACAGAACTATCACAGGCTCCAAGAAATCAAGCAAGCAAGTAGTAGATTCTGAGGCTCAACTGCAGACTTTCCTGGTCTAGGAAATGTGCTTATTGCACCAAAAATCTCTCCTTTCCTTAACTTGTGGGCAGAGCACCCTCAAGGAGCCATAGAGTTATTTCAAGGAATCCAGGAAACCATATGTGTGCCCAGCATTTCTTGTAGATTGAATAATATGCTTTGAATACATAGCTAAATGTATTGTTAGTTTTAAAGGGTAGATACTGCTTTTATTGATTAATCACATGTAAAATCTTTGCTGAAGTTAAAACAGCTTTGAATATTTTGTGTCTTTTGCATTATATATTATAGCATGTATTGGCTTAATCCTGAATACTGCAAGTACAACTAGCACAAAAGGATCATTTTTTTTTTTTTTTGGTACAAAAAGAGTGAGCATTTCCTCCAAATGGAAAGTTACTGTCTTCATGTTCTATTATAAGTCACAGAGCGTCTCTGAGGAAAGTCACCCTGCCTGCCAGCCCCCTGGGACTGCTGCAGCAGCTCAGCTCACAGGCGGTGTTGCAGCAGCCCCAGCAGCCACGTTTTGTGCCATATGTCAACTCCCTGCCCTCCCTCCACAGCCATCACTCATAAGGCAGCTGACCCAATCGGCCCTTGGGCTGGCCAATGACCTCTGTGGTGTCCTGACATAAAAAGTTGTCAGCTAGGGACAAACTGAGCTTCTCAGACTCTTTCCGTTAGGCATTTGAATTCAGACCTCATACAGCCTGAGACGGCTCATGGCAGGAACTGACACCAATAAATCAAAGTAATGAGGGAACCAACTAAAGCTTAAGTAGAGGCTAGGAATTAAAGAAAAGATAGAGGATGAGGACGCTCATTAGAAGTATGAGGAGATGCAAAAGAACGAGTTTCATCTATGAAAACAGTGGCATAGTCTAACTGGGAAGCCCCAGTGCAGAAAAGCATGGTTCTTCACCAGAGCTGCCCTCGGGGCACAGCTGGGCAGTGCTTCCTGCTGGATGATGCTTTCTCCTGGATGTGCCAGGCCCCATCCACATCTACTGAGCCAGAACCTGCTGAAGATGAAAAAGTATGCGGGAAAGTATGAAGAGCTTTGTATGAGGATGTTGAAAGAGCCGGAAAAGCCATTCAGATACTCCCTGGTTATGGTTCCCTTATCTCCAGAGGTCTCACCAAGGCACATTTCTTTACCTCTGTTGGCTTTCTGTGAGATCTCGTTGTCTTCCTAATTGTCTCAAATATATCCCGACAGTTAACT
>CAUYON010158249.1:37500-81445 GCA_963573935.1 Arctocebus calabarensis | reverse complement strand
CTAACACAGACAATAGGGGAACTCACTGACCCTACACAACTTCTAGCAGTGCTAAGAACAATTGTCCTGGGTACTCAGATTACCCCAGTGGGGAACATGGCCAGCGACCCCCCCCCCCCCCGTAGCAGCTTTCTGTCCTGTAGACGCTCTACACTTACCTCAGATGCTGTGCAAGAAATAGGTGCACTGGCGGGGCTCTGCTGTCACTCAAGGCCACCATGGCACTCAGCTGTCACTTGAATCCACCATATCCCCAAACTCCATCTTTGCTGATGTGAACAGCAGTCCTCTGAGCACGTGTTTCCTGTGGCTGCAGTAACAAATTACCACAAACTTGATTATAAAACAGCATAGTGTTTCAGGGGTCAGAAGCCTGAAATTGGCTCCACTGGATGGAATCAAGGCAACTGCAGGACCCCGCTCCCTCTTAGAGCTCTAAGGAAACCATTTCTCTGCCTTTCCAAGCTTCTAGAACTGTGTTTTTCTGCATGACTTGGCCTGGGGTTCCTTCTTGCATCTTCAGAGTAGAGGTGCAGCCTCTGGCTTTAGTCTTCATGTTGCCTTATAGTCCATAGTCAAATTTCTCTCTGTCTCCCTTTTCCAAGGACACTGTGCTTACATTGAGGGCCTTCCTGGGTGATCCAGGATAGTCTCTTCATCTTGATAGGTTTCACTTAATCACATCTACACAGTCCTTTTGCCATATAGAAAGCATTTGCAGGTCCCAGGGATTAGTACTTGGATACCCTTGAGGGCCATTTATCAGCCTACTACAAGTTTTTGTTTTGTTTTGTTTTTTTCTCTTTTGTTTAATATAGTAAATCCTCTCTCCATTAAAGGATAAATAATTGAGAATGTTACTTTTCCTTCCATCAAGTCCATAAAGGGGAAAATTAGCTCTTGTGGCTTAAAGTGGCAAAGAACATTCCTTAATATCTGGGCAGGCTTAAGTGGGAGGTCAGGTGCAGCCACTTCCCATCTGTGCCTCCATGCCTGGTTTTCCTATTGAAAAATAGGTTTAGTGGAGCCTTGCTATGAAAACAAAAGAAGACAATAAGGGATAAAGACCTAAGCAGGGCCTAGAGAGCCCTAAACATCTTCTCTCCCATTTTCCTCTCTGGCTTCTGATTCCCGTCTATAAAACAAAGGTGTTGCTCAGATGGAGGAAGGTACTCAGACTGCTCAGAGTACCTCTAAGTCATGGAACTCTGATGTCTGTCATAACAACCCCTAAGAAGATGGAGATTTCCCATCCCTGTTCCTTCACTCTTGGCAGAACCCAATCTCCTTAGCCAGCCTGGACCCTTCTGTATCCCAATTGCTCCTGTCACAGGGCCCGAAATGACATCTTTCTTTCCTAGAACACAGGCTGACTTATCAGTTAACCAGCTTTCACTCTTTCCCTTTCCTGTACTCCTGAAATCCTCGAATTCCAGAAATATTTCAAAAAGGGAGAGGAAAGATCTCCATTTCCATTCTTATGAGATTAAAACAAACAAAACTAAATGCTAAATGAAAAACCAACCAGCCTGAATAGATAGACTCCTTGGCTAGACATTTGTCGAGGTTTTGCTTTGTTGTTCTTTTTCCTCCCTTTCTGCTGATGCAACTCACGCTATTCATAATTTTGGAAGCTGAGAAGCACAAACTTCAACAGAGAGACTATTGTGAGGAACAAACAATGCGTGTTGTTCAGCTGTGTGAAGTCTGAGTCTGCTCCAGGCTTCCTAGGCCCTGGACGATCATCCTCAACCTCATACTGCTCAACCTCAGATAATGCTGAATGTTTTCTGGGCAACAAGGATCGAATTAGTGCATTCATGTATATTTTCTGGAATCCTCAATCCTGGCATGCAAACAATGTGGTCATCATTATTTATTTATTTATTTTTTTTTTTGTAGAGACAGAGTCTTACTTTATCACCCTTTAGAGCGCTATGGCGTCACACAGCTCACAGCAACCTCCAACTCCTCGACTTAGGCGATTCTCTTGCCTCAGCCTTCCAAGTAGCTGGGACTACAGGCACCCACCACAATGCCTGGCTACTTTTCTGTTTCTGCAGTTCGGCCAAGGCCGCCACCTTCCGTGTATGGGGCCGGTGCCCTATTCGATGAGCCACTGGTGCCGCCTTGGTCGTCATTTTTTAAACGAATATACAAAATACAGAGTGATTAAAAGACCTATTCAAGACCCTCCCTTAGTAAATACAAAGGTTGAACTACTGTGGGTGTAAATACACCAGATGCAAGAGTGGCAAGACCAAAGCTCCTGCCAGCTCCACCACGCACACTAAGTGTGGCCATTAGAAAACCTTTCTCCGTCAGTTTTCTGCTCTGACTTTGGTCCAGATGATCTCCAGATGTCCTCCATAATCAGAGCTCCACAGTCATAATTCTATTATGGAATAAACATGCAAATACAGAAGGAGAACGAATAAAAGACAGAGCCACTTCAGGAACTCTGAGAAAATCTTTGCTATATATATCCCACCTACTTGTTAGCGGATCTAGGGAAAAAATGATTATCCAATGTTTTTCTTCTAAACTCAGAGGTACCAGAGGTATTTAAGGCAATAGGAAAAGAGAAAGAAAGGGGGCTGAGGGTCAGAATGTTGAGAATAGAGAATAAGATCCTCACCCCCCACCCCAAAAAAAATTACAAAGATAAGACCTTACAGGTCAGGGACGGCCTGCAGCCCTGACTGCTCAGAATCTTCCCTGGTGCCAATAATAATCTCATCTGAGAGCCAAAATCAAAGTGAGTATCTACCTAGGTCTTCTCATGCCTATAAACAGGCGTGCACACATACACACATGTACACAAACACCCACACAGCCACAATGACACTGATTCTAGAAAAAGAGAATTTATCTTAACCTTTGATCTCATTTCTAAGACATGCTTTGCAAATAATAACAAATGCAATTCTAAATGCTCTGAGGGATCAGAGCACTGTCCTCCATCCCTGGCTGCAGCAGCAGTGAGTCGGACTGTGGCATGACAAGACTTAGACTGGCAGAGTCACCCGGCTGGCCAGGCACATACACTTTCACCTTCCTCCTTTGCATATGAAGAGACAAGAGAGCTTGAAGTGAAGTGGGGGTGACAGGGGCAGGCCACATACCACACTAAGAGTAAGAATGGCCTTGTTGACCAGAGTAAGGCTAAATGTCTGGGGCTTCCCTAAGAAAGTACCATAAATTGGGTGGCTTAAACTATAGAGATTCATGGTCTCACAGGTCTAGAGGCCAGAGGTCTAAAATTAGACTGTTGGCAGGGCCACTCTCCCCCTGAAGGTGCTCAGGATGCATCTGCTCAGGCCTCTCTCCTAGCTCCTCGTAGTTCTGGGTTAGTGGCAGCAGAACTCCAATCTTCATGCAGCATTCTCCCCATGTGCGCATCTCTATCCAGCCCTCCTGCTATGTAAGAACCCAGGCGTCCTGGACTAGGGGCCCACCATCTTAACTAATTGCATCTGCAGTGAGCCTTATTTCCAGATAAAGTCACATCTTAAGGTACTGGGCTTAGGACTACAACAGCATTGATTTGGGGAGGACACAATTTAGTTCCTAACAAATAACTTCTAAGAAATAAGGACCACGCTCCAGTTCTCCATTTCCTTGAGGGAACAGAGGTGGAACTGGATGGTTTTTATAGGCCCTTTCAGCAGGGCCATTCTGAAATTCATCCACAGATAAACTCCTATCACAAACTCTTTTTGTGACTTGAACTGCACATTATAATTATGTGAGGGAGCTTTTAAAAAAATGCCACCTCAGCCCTAGACCCAATAATCAGCCTTTCTAGGGGTGGAACCTGGACAGTTTAAACCCCTAGGTGCCTCTAATACCATACTGAGAACTACTCACCTACATTAGTCCCGGAGAACATCCTGAGATGACAGGGTAGGAATCTAAGATACCATCCTGTGTAAAACACACAGGCTTACAACTAAAACAATCACAAAAGCTCACAATAGATAAGAAAATGGCTATAATTCTGAAGACAACCACTAGCATTTCAATCAAAATTCCTATTTTAATCATAATGTAGATCAAGTCTCATTTCTTCAAGATTGAATTTCTATGACTGCCTTTTCATTGGTCCTTCCCCCCAGAGTGGTGTGTGGCAAGGTGTGTCCCAAGGGGCAAGGTGTGGCCTTAGTCATCACTCTAATAATAAGGCCTGATACATGGGTAGGAAACTTTGTGCATGAATGAATAAGTGAATGCATCAGTGTAAAGACCCAAGATGGAAAATTCAAAGCAAGAAGATGTTAACAATGGCATATTGCTATAATCATTTGGAAGAATGGCATATTTTCCATTTGCATAAGAATATGCCTTATTTAATTTTACTGCCTTGATTGCAAGGTTCCTCATTTGACACTAAAGTCATGCTGTGCCTGAGTCTTCAGATAGTTTTTCCAGAGAACCAGTAACTTTCCTGTTTGGTTAAAGTGAGACATCTTGGGTTTATGGGAATGATAAAGGACATAGGATACACCCAAATAGGAATTTCATGTCCTGAAATATATTAACTAAATTATTCTCAGCCATTTTTTATATGTATGCAGAAAGGGTTATACACAAAGACAGATGATATACATAATTACTTGCTGAAATCCAAACATAAAACTCTAATATGACAGAGGCCCTTACACAAATATTTTCAAGGCCTCTCAACTTCTTTTTCTTTCAAAAAGCAAGTACCAGTAACACAGAGTAGGTATTGTGTTCATGTTGTAGGAAACTGAAACACAGAGATACTTAGAAATCCAAAGCTTTATCTGTGCATTAATTTATTGAGTAAATGCATATTCACTGAATGGTCTCACTCATGGTACCTTGGAGAGAAAATAAAGAGAAGTTAAAATACAGTCCCTACCTTAAAGGAAATTGCATTTTACCATGGAAGAAAACAGAATGGTACGTAGTTATTACATCAGACAGGATGTTATTTCTGCAGTAAAATGCTCTCAAAAGGCATGACAGTAGGTTAAAATAGAGAGAATGGTGCTTGCTTTGGCAGCACATTTACTAAAATGAGAATAATACAGACAAGATTATATGGCCCCTGTACAAGGATGACAAGAAAATTTGAGCTGCATTTCATATTTTTCAGGCAATATGAAAAAACAGGCTCTTCAGACACTCCCAAAGGATCACTTACTCTCTCACAATGGACTTCAATCAAAGAAAATATTTGATATATCCAATGTGGAAGTGAAATACGGACTACAAAGAAGCTCAATGGAATCAATGAGAAAATTGAAAACCAATACACACACACACACACATGCAAAAAAAAATCAGGGCATGAATGAAAAATTCACTAAAAAGATAGGTAGTTTAAAAAATTGAAATTCTGGAAATTAAATATTGGTTTAGGGAAGTACAAAATACAGGGGAAAGTTTAACATCAGACCAGACCAAGCAGAAGATATAATTTCATAGCTTGAAGACAAGACTTTGTCTGACTGAATTAAGCCGGTCAAAATGGAGAAAAAAAAATCAAGAAGAATGTGCAAAGGCTTCGAGAATTATGGGATTATGTAAGACAACCAACCCAAGTGCCTGAAGTGTGAGGACAGCAGAGGAAAATAATCACGGCAAGGCAAGTTTAAAGCATCTCTCCAAGGGACCTGAAGGCCTGAGAAGCTTATCATTAACTTTGAAGGCAATTGAGAGCTATAGGATTTTTTCTATATTTAAGAAGTATCTATAGAAAATATTTAGTCAAGGCTAGAAACAAAGAAATATCTCCAGATATCTTTATAAGACACATGACTCGCCCAATAGTGATATAAGTGTATTATTTACAATTAAGAGCAAAATCATCTGAATGATGAAAATAGAAGCAATTCACAATCACCACTTCTCAGTTCTAAGAAGTAGAGCTGGAGTGGAGGGGCCGTTGCTTTCATTCTAACCACTTTCATGTCGTTGTGTTTTCATACTCATGTGTTATTTTGGTTTAAAAAAATTAAGAAGTTTATTTTGATCACTTTATTGTGGTTTTGGGGGTTTTTTGGCAGTTTTTGGCCAGGGCTGGGTTTGAACCCACCACCTCCAGCACATGGGGCCGGCAATCTACTCCTTTCAGCCACAGGCGCTGCCCCCTTTATTGTGATTTTATAAGAGTAGTATTTGCTTTTTAGGAAACACATTGAAGTATTTAGCATAAAAAGATATTTATCTGCAGTTTACTCTTAAATGTTTCAGGAAAATATAGAATGTGTGTGAGTGTGAAGAAAGAAGAGACAATACAAATATATTGGGGGGATCTGGGTGAAGGCTATTAGCTCTGTGTCCTTTCTTTGTAACTTTTCTACATGCAGAGTGAGACCAATAAAAGCATGGTCAACTTTTGAGTAAAGACTGGAGGTGATGCAACCAGACGTTAGGCTGTCAAGGCATGAATGAGTGTGAGCAAATGAAGGTGGTGAGACCTGTTAAGCATGATTGCACAAGAGGACAGCCTCATGTAGTCCTCAAAGATGGAGCATCTGAGCATGCTGGGAGAGAACTGGGATTAGAAGCTGGGTTTCTAGAACCTCCTCATCAGGTTCATTCTGCTCCTATTCTACCCAAGGTGTGTGTCCAAATTACAGCAGTGGTCAGGACAGAGGCCTGCTGACACCTGATGCACAGGGCTGTAGGGGCCCAATTGGGGCAGTTGTCCTTACTCTGGCTTCATCTGCAAACAGCTTCCTGGCCTTTCAAAGGGTGGCCCAGGGGCACAACTCTATAAGCAATTTCCAATTAGAAGTCAATAATTAATACAACTCCAAGAAAATACTTCAAGCATTTTTCAGTTTACTTCTCCAAAAGAAAACAATGGCTATCCATATTAATGACTTAATGTAAATAAATATTTTCACCAAATCTATTACTTTTGATCACTTAATTTGAGGTATAATTAATTTTTACTTGATTTTTTTCCTCTAAAAAATTGTTGACATTATATTAAATATTAGACATTCTTTTTTTTTAAACCATTTGTAAATAACTAGAGTTTTCTAACTACTTCTTGTAGTAAGACGTATGAGACTATTCGACAAATAACTTGGAATCTTTGGGGCATAAAAATTGGCAAAAAAACAATGAAATTTTAAAGTCATGCCCAATCTGTAGAGAATATAATCTCTTAGCATTGCACAATATTTCGGCAGTGTCATTAAAGTCCTAACAGAGCAACATTTTTAAGCTATACCAAACAGATTTAAATTAAATCAGTGTTGCTCTTTAAAAACTATGTAATTTAAATCCTGCCCTTTAGGAGTTACTTGCTCAGTTTATGGGGGGGAAAAAGAAAGACAAAGAGAGATTAGAAAGAATATAACTGCTAATCTCCAGGAGGAAAATTCTTGTCACATACTTCAAGCTTTGCTATTTTTTTCCTCAGGCCAGACTTTGTTCCATGTTCTCTCTCCTGGTTTTTTTCTCAGCATCTGACCCAGCAGGAAACAGAGACGAGAAAACTATACCTTCCGAACCTTCTCTTTTTCCATCTAAGTTGTAGTCCTAAGGAAATAACATCGGACTACAGCTAGATCATTTCTGGCTGAGAGATGTTTTATTTTTATTCAAATAGTTTAAGCTCCATAAAGCATAGGAAGCAATATTTTCAAACTTCAAAGGCAAAAAATATGTCTTTTCTCGGCACCATTTAATATTTGACAACTTAAATCCTAAGTGGTTTTGCTACCCAAATATATTCTTTATTCTGAAGTTTCTATCCACTTGGGTGAGTTTTTAAGTCTTTCTGTCACTATATAATCTTAAAATCATTCTTTAAAACACGGAATTATTACTTTTTTGTTACTGACAAAAGAAGAAATAATTCTTCGAGACACATTATATTCAAAAACGGTATGTTTATTCCAATGCCCAAAAGTGAGATGCTTTGGAGAGAGCATACTTAGTGGTAGCACATTCTACAAGTCATATGAGAAATAGCATTTGGAGCATAGAGATACAGCTGCTTATATCTCTCAGTCCCACTCATGCTCACAATTTGAAACTCTGTCCTTAGAAGATTCCTGCTTCTCATTGTGCCTCTCTCACCATTATTAACCAAACAAACGCTCTCAATTTGTTACCTGGTTTGTACTTCTGCAACTGTATTTACTATGCATTAAAATTATCCTGAGATTCTATTTAATGTATCCTTATCGTCTCAGGGCCAGCTATAGTATCTGGACTTTAAAAGATTCTTGCAAGGAAAACAAAAGAAAGTGAGGAGCTAGAAACTTCACTCTTCTAATGCAGGTTTGGCCAAGCTAAAATAATAGAAATGAGTATGACAACTGGGTGGGGGACGACAATCCCCGGTATTCTCCAATAGCTACAATACAGAATGCTGTAGGCCAGCCTACTCAAATCTACCCTCCTCTGATGATAAGCTGTGTAGTCAACAGTACCACATGGTACTGCTTGTCGTGGAGAATGTAAGACATAGGCGGACTTGTCTAACAGTGGTACTTAATGGATTTCTGCCTCATTTTTCTATTATTTTTAATTCATTTTCTTTTTCTGATGGAGTCATCAGGTTAAATCTTGAATTAGAACATGCTGAGTAGTGGCGTGTTCCAGAACCCATAATGCTCCTGTATCCTCATGAAACTCCAATAGCATTTATTCCACGGTGTACTGTTCGTTCTGCTTCCCTTCATCCTTCTGCTCTTGCTATCATTCAGGCCTCCGCTCACGGGTTACTGCTTCTATGAAGCTTCCCTGATGGCCACTTAGCATGTGTTTTCTAGGGTCGCTCTACAAGTATCTGCTTCTGTCAGAGACCCTGTAGCCCCAGACTGGATTAAACGGAACCATGTGAAAATCTTTTTCCTACATCAAAAACTCAGTGATTGTCCTAAGTTTCCTGTGGTATCCGCAGATCTTACAGAGTAGTTGACACAGGTGCAACTGTCAATAAAGAAAATGGAGAATGGAGTAATGCCAGCTTTCTATTGATACCATTAGGAAGAGTAGATTTAACTGTCCAGAGAGTTTTAAAGAAACAGCCAGAAGCCAGTCCTGAAGCAAGTCTTTAGCTGCCGGCCACAGGACTCTGCCGTCCCTCCATCACTCACCTTTATCATGGCCTTGGATGAAGACATAGGGGTCAGAAGATCACATTTCCAGGTGACATAAAGCTGGAAAATACCATGACTACACTAGATGTTGGTGTTAAATTTAATAAAAACATCTTAACCAACAGGATAACAGGTGCCAGAAACTGAAAAGGTGAAACTTAGGGGAATATGTCCACTCCCAGTTTGCTGTTAGGAAGAGGAAAACAGCGTCTCTCACTGCAGTAGTCTTGACTCCAACTGAGGTTAGTTATCAGAGTTATTTTTTACTGTTTATATAGATATCAAATTTTATGAAGAGGGGGTGGGAAGTCCACCAGTTGAGAGTCCACTATTGTGAAGGGTAGGGAGGCACCAGCATAGGTTCCCAAAATAGTCAGCTGGCCAGGAAAATGAGGCCAGGGAGTGAGCAGTTACATAGTTCACAAGGGTGACCTGGCTTCAATAGGTTAGTCTGGGATCATTACTTATGGTAACTATTCTGCAAGCTGATTCCTGGGAGGACTGAGGTATTTAAGAACTGGGAATGATATAGATAAATTCAGATGCTTCCATTTAGGGTTAAAAACTGAATTGTGCAAGTAAGTGCCAGAAAGGGTGACTTAGACTGGCAGAAGATTTTTAAAGTTAGTTTTATTTTAAATTATGAAATATTTAAGATATCAACTGAAAGCAAACACAACCTGAGCCAACAGGATTCCAAGGCTGAAGGAACCTAAAATTGTGGAACTCTTAGGCACTGAAGGAAGACAGGCAACGCTCCACTCACGGGAAGCCACAGCTTCCTGAGACCGTCCACGTCAGGCACTTCTGAGCCCCGGTTCTCTTCCACAGGGGCTGTGACACGGGCATGGTAAGGCATGTTTTAAAGATGGTGTTCAGGACATGGTGGACGTCAGGATCGTGACACAAGGGATGCTTGAAAGAGCTTGGGCTGTTCTGTCTGAAGGGTATGAAGGGGGAGCCGAGGCAGCTGTTGCACGATGATGGAAGGACTGTCATGGGCACAAATGGAATTGACTTTTTTTGTGACTCCAGAGGGCTGATCAAGATCAATGAGTGAAGTCCCGGAGAGGAAGTAAATTGTAGCTCAGGGTAGAGAACTTTCTAACATGATCACTGTCCAGCAATACATTGTGGGCTGTTAGAGAAAGTAAATACCTTACCCCCAAGGCCTCGTTCAGATGCCAGATGCCATTTCCTGGGAGGCCTGATCAGCAGCGTCTTGTGTCTTTAGAGGTATAACCTGAACCTTACACCCCTGAAGGTTCTTTGGTCTAGAGACAAGTAATCTATCTCAGTTTCTCAGTAATCTATCTCTGTACTTTCTTAGGCTCTGGGTTACAAACACAAAAACTAAGATGCTTGGAAATGAACTGAAAGGTCACAGGAGCATGTCAGTTTGCAGAGGGGAGACAGAAACTCAGACCATCTCAGGCCCTTCTAGTCTCATCCCTTCTCTACCTTGGTGCTTCTTAAAGTGATTCTGATCAATGGCCCAGACTTTTTTTTTACACTGGTTGAGCCACCTTGAAAATAACCCTATGTAGATAAAAATTCATTTAAACACATAGCCCAGGTAAATGAAGAAGAAAGCAGATTTCTGCTGAAAAGTAATAGAAAT
This sequence comes from Arctocebus calabarensis, assembly GCA_963573935.1. Classification (NCBI taxonomy): domain Eukaryota; kingdom Metazoa; phylum Chordata; class Mammalia; order Primates; family Lorisidae; genus Arctocebus; species Arctocebus calabarensis. The sequence goes on along the minus strand of CAUYON010158249.1, from coordinate 70,726 downwards.
GACTTTTTTGTTTGCAACAATCCTCAGGTTATTGTCATTCACACTGCTTTAATCCTCAACCAATATCTACATGCCATGCCCTGAGCTAGTTCTGGAAATACAAGAATAAATAGGACGGTGCTTTCTTCCAAGTTCTGATAGTCCCAGGACATTGAGAGAAGGACAAGGAAAAGCCCGCTACCATGCCATGAGTGAATGCTCAGCTTTATACAATGCTATGGAAAATAAGAGAAGGGAACTTCTAAATCTGTGCAGGAAAATTCGAGAAGGCTCCACAGAGGAGATGACATTTGATCTCCAACTTGAGGTATATAGAAAACAGGACAGAAGAAGCTGCTTGTGTGATGACAGAGAGGCACGAAAGCATGAATGGGACCTACAAAGCTCCCTGGGTCTGAAATACCAAGTGTTAGAACAGGAAATCTGGAGAATGAGACCCCAACTGAGAAACATGCTTGGGAATTTGGAAGTGACCCGATAAGAGAGTGCCTGGTTTTCATCCATATTTTAAGAGAATCACTTTGGCAGCTGGATGAAAGATAGACATTGCCTTAATTACACTGAAGAGCTCATACATCATAGGAACTAACGCAGACCAATGTCAGTTTCTTTATTGGTTTATTGAATCTCTTTCTTAATTTATTAACAGTATGATATTCATATTTTCTAAAAATACTTTAAAAAGAGAAAAGCAGAAACATTAGAAATTTCAAGTCCTATCTTTTCTGTTTATTTCAAGGGACAGAAAACTTTTTAGAGGAGGGAAAATATAATTACACTATCCAACATAGTTCTAGGCCATCTGAGGCCTCAGTAAATGTCTAATAAATTCACTCGATCTTAGTCAAAAGGCCAAGAAATGATTCTAACAAATTAACATTGGAGAAAATGCATTATTTTTTGAAAACGAAAGATGAAGAAAATAGCAGAGAACACCATTTAACTTAAAAACAACTTGGAAAAATCATCAGGTTTTTGTTCTTTTTAAATTGCTAATTAACAGATAATATATATATTTGTGGGGTGCAACATTACGTTTTATATATGCATACCTTATGAAATAAGTCAAATTAATTAACATATCCACTATCTCACATACTTACCATTTTCGTGTATGTGGCAAAACATTTCAAATCTACTCCTTTAGCAATTTTGAAGTAAACATTACATTATTCTTATCATTATCTGTAATTACCATGCTGTGCAATAAATAGCAAAAGCTTGCTCCTCTTGTCTAAATGAAACTTTGAACCCATGAACAAGTTCTTCCCACTTTCCCCTCCCACCCAGCCTCTGGTGACCCTCGTTCTGCTCTTGGCTGCCATGATTTTAGATGACACTTATAAATGAGATCAGGTGGCATTTGTCTTTGTGTTTGGCTTATTTCACTTAGCATAATGTCCTCCATCACTATTCTGTTTGAATCGCCACTTCTGGTGATATTCTTTACCAATAGCTCTGCCCAGTTAGATGTAGTGCACTTTTTGCTAACCTTTTTGCTTCTTTACTAAAAGAAGGGTAAAAATGTCTGGATTGCACTTACTTCCAGCCAACGCAGCGTAGCGGCCGTCAACCCACCCCCAGCCGTAGGGGTAGAGCCTTTCTGGTCAGAGGCAATCAGCAAACGGCATTCCCTTGTCATAGTGATTTATGTAGAGATGACTAACACGCCCAATTATAGACTATCGTGCAAACTTTCTGAGACCCTCAACCATGGACTTGAAGCTGGAGACAGAGGGACACAACTCCTGGAATTCCTGCAGCCATCTTTGACCATGGAAGAGGCTTGAGACTAACTCAGCAGGAGTAGAGCCAGTCAATGGACAGAAAGCACGTCTCTGGCCGCTCAGCTGGAGCCCCAGCCCCCGTTGCCATTTTCATGTGTATTAGGCACAGACTTTGTCTTTTGCTTAAACTAGTTTGAATTAGAATTTCTGTCATTTGCAAGTCAAATCTCCTGAAGTAAATGTCAGGGGGGAGATACGAGATAAATTCATGCTTTCCCCATCTGCCTACTAAGAAAGTTGTCTTTGGCCATTGGAAGATTCTCCATACTTCTTTCCATAGTGGCTGTACCAGTTTGCAGTCCCACCAGCAGTGTAAAAGTGTTCCTTTCTCTCCACATCCACACCAGCATCTGCAACTTTGTGATGTGAGCTGTTCTCACTGGGGTTAGGTGATACCTCAGGGTGGTTTTAATATGCATTTCTCTGATGACTAGGGGCCATAAGCATTTTTTTTTAATGTTTCCAGGCCATTCATATGTCTTCCTTGGTGAAGGTTCTGTTCCTGTCTGTTGCCCACTTGTAAATGGGATTATTTGCTCTTTTCTTGTTGATGAGTTTAAATTGTCTATAGACTCTAGTTATCAGCCCTTTGTCAGATTCATAGCTGGCAAATATCTTCTCCCACTCTGAAGGTTGTCTGTTTGCTTTAGTTATTGTACCCTTACCTGTGCAGTTTTTAGCTTGATCAGGTCTGATTTATTTATTTTTGGTGTTGCTACAATTGCCAAAGGGGTTTTCTTCATAAAATCTTCTCCCAGGCTGATACCGACAAGAGTTTTTCCTACATCTCCTTCTACAATTCTTGTAATTCATTGTCTTAAATTTAAATCTTTTATTCTAGTGAAAGTCAATTTTTGTAAGTCATGGGAGTTTACTGTCCTACAACCTCATTACTAAGTATCTACCCAAAAGAAAAATAATAATAATTTTACCATGAAGACATTTGCACTCAAATGTTCACTACAGCTCAGTTCTCAATTTCTAAGATGTGGAATCAACCCAAGTGCCCACCAACACATGAATAGGATTAATAAACTGTGGTACATGTATACCCTAGAATACTATTTAACAACTAAAAAGATGGAGACTTGACATTTTTTATATTTACCTGGATGGGATCGAAGAACATTCTTCTTAGTAAAGTATCACAAAATGGTAAAGCAAGTAGCCAATGCATTTAACACTAATATGAAACTAATAGATAAGTAACTATACCCTCACATGAGAAAAAAACATGATTGAATTCAAATGGGGGAAAGAGGACAGGAAGGAAAGGAGAGAAGAGGAGGCAGGAGGATTGGTAAACTCTCACCTCATGGGCACAATGGAAGTGTTTACAGCACACTCCTGGGTGAAGGGCTCAGCTACAGCTTGAACATTACCTAACAAATGCAAACAGTGTAAACTAATCATTTGGACCTTCACACTAATCTGAAATTTTTTTAAAAAGAAAGTTATCTGTGTCATTAAATTACTTTTTTCCTGGAAAAGTTACCTGGATGATATCTTTCTAGTTTTGCTCTGTGCAGCTACATGGCAAGTCCATTTTTTAGCCTCCAAGCTCCCACAATCTCCTGAGACTTCTTTGGCAATCACCCTATCTCACAGAGCAGGCATTTGTGGGCTCGTCTTCACATTTTAATGGACTACAGGTTTCCAGGAAGTGAGGACATTTCTTGCTTATCTTTGGATTTTCTATAGCCCCCAGCACAAGGCTGGGCATGTAACAGGTGCTCAAAACATGTTTGATAAGGTGATTTGCATCCATTCTATCAAGTCAAAGTGATACTCTTGCAGGCTGTACAAAATTGAATTTTGAGTTGTCTGGCTATGCTGTTCTTTTAAAAAATCAATAGAAATAAATATAAAATTAGTGAAAACATCCTTCTGAACATAGATTCTGTAGGACTGACCATCCCAAGTGAAATAGTACTAATCACATATTTTGGAAGGCAAGGTTAATATTTATCTAACAGGTATTTTATAGATCTCGCCAATGTGGAAGAAAGCCCTTCAGTCCTATTTTCATATTAATAGAAGCAGGAAATCATGCTTTGTCAAGAATGAAATACAAACTTGAACACAGAAAATTCAAAAACTATATTTGAGCTTTCACATAAATAATAATCCATTTTATCTGATTCAAAAGACCAAGGCAAAAGACAACTATTGAATTTATTAACAAAAGTTACCTCCTTTTCCTTCGTAGCTATCTTAGCTTGTTCACATCAGTTAATGTCCTGTATTCTCATTGTCTTCACAAGAAATCTAGCACCTTCATGTAATGTCCATATATATTTGGTGCCCAAAGAATGTTTATTAGGTTAAAGTAAAGGAAATAAACTGACTTCTGGAATATACTATATGTCAAGTGCTCTTTAAAGATGTTTGAATTTGTTCTCTCACTTAATCCTTATGATAATTATTTCATTCATTCATCTGTTTATTCTATTCATCATTCAATAAATATTATTAAATAACGCATCAACAGTAATAATAACATTATTTGTGTCCTACTATGTATAGGTGCTGAGCATGCCATGGTAAACAAAACGATAGGGTTTACAGAAGGAAAAACAATTGAAACAAAGGGTGAATCCATGGAAAATTTGGGGGGTGGAGGAGTGATAACTGAATTAGTAAAAACATTAATATGAGACTTCTCTAGGAAATTTACATCATCTTAAGCTATGGTGGGAGATACAACAAAACCTGCCATTGAGAGAGCAAGAAGGAACATGGCCAAGGCAAAGAAAGAGCATGAGCAAAGGCCCTGGGGTCACCATGAGTGTGTGTGCTGGTGTGACTGAAAGGAGATCAGTGCAGTGATTCGGAGGGAATCTTACCCACTTCCATTTACACATGAGTTAACTGAAGAACATAGCAGTTAACCAAATTACCTAACATCCCTCAGCTAGTGTGTTGTGGAAATGGAATTTAAATTCAGACTTTGCTGACTCAAGACAGAGTCTCACTCTCTCTCTCAGGCTACAGTGCTATGGCATCAGCCCTAGCTCACTGTAACCTCAAACTCCCAGGCTCAAGTAATTTTCCTGCTTCAGCCCCCTGAGTAGCTGTGACTATGGATGGCTTCCACAAAGCCTGGCTAATTTTTCTCTTTTTAGTAGCGATACGTCTTGCTTTTGCTGGTGCTGATCTCAAACTCCTGAGCTCAATTTACCCTCCTTGGCCTTCTGGAGTAGTAGGATTGCAGGCATGGGCCACCGTGCCTGGCCCTAGAATAAAGGGTTTTTTGCCCAAGGTCCCAAGCTAATGAGTGGCAGAATCAGATTGTATTATAGGACTCCCAGCTTCAAAGTGTATTTTTTCCACTCCACCTTTTAGGTAGCTGCTCTAGAACAAAAGAAAGATTAGCAATGATCGTTTCTTAATTGATACATAATAATTGTAAATATTTGGGGGACACATATGGTACTTTGATACATACAAGGAATGACCAAGTCAGGGCAAGTGGGAAATCCATCACTTTACGCATTTTTTTCTTTATGTTGGGAGCTCTTTTAGCTCTTTGGGACTAAATGATACATTATTGTTAACTATAGTCAGCTTACTGTACCTGTACTATGGAACACTAGACCTTAGTCCTTCCGACTAATAGAATTGTATCCATTCACCACCCTTTCTTCATCCCCTCTCCTCCCTACCCTTCCCAACCTCTGGTAACCACCAACCCACTCTCTATCTCCATGAGATTCACTTTTTAAACTGCCACGTGTAAGTGCAGGTATTTATATTTTTGTGCCTGGCTTATTTCACTGAACATAATGTTCTCCAGTTCCATCTATGTTTCTGTAAATCACAGGATTTCATTCTTTTTATGACAAAATAATATTCCATTGTGTATATATACTGCATTTTCTTTGTCTATTCATTGATTGATGAACACATATCTTAGCTGTAGGGAATGGTGGCAGAATAAACAAAGGAGTGCAGAAATCACTTCTGTATACTCGTTTCCTTTATTTGGGCTATAAACCTAGCAGTGCAATTGCTGGATTGTATGGAGTTGTATTTTTCATTTCTTCAGGAACCTCCATAGTCGGTCTGCTAATTTACATTCCCATCAACAATAAGTGTGTTTTCCCCTTTCTTTGCATTCTTGCCAAAATTGGTATTTTTTCTTTTTGATAAATGCGATTTTAACTGGGGTGAGATGAAATCTCATTGTGGTTTCCATTTGCATTTTGCTGATGATTAGTTAATATTGGACATTCATATACCTATTGGACATTTATACATTTTCTTTTGAGAAATGTCTATCCACTTTGCCACATTTTAATCATATTCTTTGTTTTTTTGCTGTTGAATTGTTTGAGTTCCTTACATATTTTGTTTATTAACCCCTTGTTGGATGGATAGTTTGCAAAATTTTCTCCAATTTTTTTAGATTTTTTTCACTTTATTGATTGTGTGTGTGTGTGTAGAAACATTTTAACTTGAAGTAATCCTATGTGCTCATTTTTGCTTTTCTTGCCTATGTTATTGGGGTCTCACCCACAGAGGTTTTGTGAAGACCAAGGTCCTAAAGTATTTTACCTATGTTTTTTTCTAGTAGTTTCATAGTTTCAGGTCTTAGATCTATGTCTATAATCCACTTCAGTTTGATTTTTATATATGGTGAGAGATAGGGGTCTAACTTCATTCTCCTGCATATGCATATCCAGCACTACTTATTAAACAGACTGTCTTTTCCTCAATGCAATGATGTTAAGTACAAGAGAAACCCTTGTGTGGAAAAACTGAGCCATTTCACAAGCATTATTGATGTGAGTGGATTGGGGGGAAACTTGTAGCTCTGACACTCAAATTTGAGATTTCTTAGGAGTTAGTGAGACTAATGAGGACTTATCTACTTGGACTTCAGCATCTTGGGTCTTTATGTGCCAACTTGAAGAAACGGAAAATAATTTGCATTTTCTCTCTTGATTATGTTGACAAGCATGAATATTGCAAAACAATAGCAAGTATATTTTGGGTGCTTATGACACACTAGAAACTGCAAGTCATGTTACATGCATCATCATACTTAACCTTTACAGATCTCTGTGAGGTCAATATTACTAATCTACACATGATATGGATGAGAAAATTGAGGGCTTATCATATTAAGTATACTTTCCTAGACATTTAACCAGCAAAAAGCCAAGCTAGGGGTATTTGACCAGTGTCTCCTTGGCTCATATATTTCTGTTTACAGTATTAATTTGCCAAGTAAGCCTCTTTTTCCAAAACCTATCAAATCCTTTTTCAAGTGCCAATGTAGCTTAGCTGCTGTGTGAATTGGCCCAAATTCTAAATGAGTGGGATTTTAATTACTGGCATTTTCTTTTATAGATTTTTTTTCTGGAAATAGTTAGGGTCAGCTTCCATAAGAGTGATTTGGGCAGCTAGCAAATAACAAAGGAATCAAATTCAACTGGCCAAAGATTTCTTCTCCTTTTCCTGAGAAAACACCTCGTTCAATGGCAAGGTCAGTTTCTTGAGGGACTTGGGGAAAACAAAAATAAGGAGAATTATTTCCTCTCACCCACAGTGGTTAAGGGCCGGTGGCTTTAAGTAATAAGAATTAATCCTATGCCTGAAATTGGCATTGTTCCTGTGACAAAGTCATCCTCTCTTTTTTCTTAATGAGGGTCATAACCTTCCCCTCCTTAGTTTATTTAATTTGTATTATAAATAAGTGGCTTATTTATTAATAATAATTACTCTAATACTCTGTTATAACCTTCTGCTCAGTATTAGATTGGAGAGATAAAGGCTCAGTTAATTTTACTACTGCACAGTTTTGCTCACTTCTCACCTTCTCTAGCATTGCCACCATTCTTTTTTCTTTTTTTCTTTCTTTCTTTCTTTTTTTTTTTTTTTTTTTTTGTAGATTTTGGCCATGGCTGGGTTTGAACATACCACCTCTGGTACATTGGGCCGGCACCACTGATTACCATCCTTTTTCAAAAACCCGATTCCCATCTGCACCCCACTGCAGATTTTTAACTGGTTTCTTGGCTTCCAAGTTCCTATCTCCATACTTCTTCTAAATCAAAAATTTTTCACATAGTAAACGAGAAAATCTCATGAAGGTTATGTCAATCAGGTTGATAAAAATATCTCAGATTGCATGTGAAGCCCGCACACTGTACCCCATGATTGAACTATGTACACAGCTATGTACACAGCTATGATTCAATAAAAATAAATAAATAAATAAATAAATAAATAAATAAAATAAAGTGGTATGTTTAATCACAAAGTTTGGCAAATTATTCTTCTGCTTAAAATTCCACAGTAACTTCCAATCTCTCCTTTGATAGAGAACAAAATTCTTCACATAGAATTTTTTTTTAATTTTTATTAAATCATAGCTGTGTACATTAGTGCAATCATGGGGCACAATGTGCTGACATCATATACAATCTGAAATATTTTCATCAAGCTGTTTAACATAGTCTTCATGGTATTTTCTTAATCACTGTATGAAGACATTTGTATTCTGCATTTAGTATGTTTCACCTGTACCCTTCTAAGATGCACCATAGGTGTGGCCCCACCAATTGCCTTCCCTCCACCTATCCTCCCCCTCCCCCCCTCCCTTGCCCTTTTCCCCATATTCTCGCGCTATAACTATGTTTTAGCCTTCATATGAAAGCTATAAATTAGCTTCATAGTAGGGCTGAGTACATTGGATATTTTTTCTTCCATTCTTGAGATATTTTGCTGAGAAGAATATGTTCCAGCTCTATCCATTCACATAGAATTTTTATCCAGGCCCAGCAAAATCCACTGTGGTCTGGATGCCCAGTTAGAGGTTCTCCTGACATCATGAACTTCTCTGTCATGACAGATATCACTGCTATAATCAAACGCTCAGCTGTGCTGATTATTTGCCTCTTGTAGATCGTCAGGTCTGGGAGATCAGGAATGCTGACTACCCATGTTGTGATGCTTAGTAACAAATGCATGAGTAACTCTAAGTGGGAGAAGACTTGGTTGCCAGGTTAAATAATTTAATCTTTTAAATACACGAACCCATTGAAGATTTCTGAACCTGGAAGTGGCTTGCATACAGTTTTGCACCAGTTTGCCCCAGAATATGGTTGAAAGAATGTAGTATTACCTTGGCCACTTAATATTCTAGATTCTACCACAGTACTTGGGTTCTTCCAGAGCATTTTGGATGCCTCCAGGGTGAAAGCCTACATAACTCAATAAAAGCCAGATAGAAAAGCTAATTTTTTTCTAAGGACATGCTTCAGAATCACTCTGATCCACACTTCCTAGAAGAAGAGGTATAAATTGAAGGCTAGAGGATTCTACAGGCTCTGTGCTGCCTTTGGCTAGAGAAGATGCAAAATTTCTGACATTGAGTATCAGCTGAGCCAAAGGCCATATTTCAGAAAGATTCAGCAGCAGTGAAGCTGAATTTATGCAGAGTCTAGAATTTATTTCTAGAGATTGTCATAATACATAACTAGTTGGTGGATTTGCATAAACATGTATATATAGGTCATCAATATAAATGTGAAGGATTTCAAGGGTTTTTCTTTCCCATTCACCTGCAGGCACCTCTCGGGAGCTTAAGAATATGGCATTGCTTCTGTTCACAAGAGTCGGGTTAGGAAAAAAAGAATACAAACTGAATTCAGTCCAAAATGCAGTTTTATTTTCAAGGCCATCTGTGCACAGACATACCCCAGAGGCAATAAAAAGCTGCATTATTCTTTATTATTGTCCTGGAAGAGTATTCTGGTTTTATGAGGGAGCCTTGGTTTTGTAAGTGGGAAGAAACAACTATTTCTAGTGATGGTGAATTAATTTGATTTTGAAAAATAAATTTTGTCTCTGACTAACCTCTACTGTGTTGACTGAGCCTTAATTTTTTTATTTCAAATTAATATGAGAGTACAAATTTTTGGATTATATTGTTCTCATTTCCAAGGTAAAGTTCCAGTTGTAAGAGAACCGCTTGCCCAAGGGGCATGCTGTACACCCTGGCATTGTGCACATCAGGTGAGATCCCGCCAGATACCCCCCTCCCATTTACTATGGATATTCTAAGACCACTGAGCTCTGCATTTGGCTAATGCTTTGGCTTCGATATCTGAAGTTATATTTCTAGTTTACTAATTTCTAAAAGTTATATTTGGTTAGCTTGTGAAAAATTCACTTTTTTTTTCTTTCTTCATTGTGGGACTAATTTTTTAAGATAACACCAAGTCATTAAGTGAGTGAAGGGAGAAAGTTGTTTATGTGGACTGGTGGGATGAGATAAGCCCACACAAACTTCTAGAAAGTTTTACTAAAGCACTATAATCCCTATACCCTATGCTAGAGGATGTCATGTATTAACATTTTCTTTATTTTACTTACTTATTTATTTATTTATTTTTAGAGACAAAGTCTCACTTTATCACCCTCAGTAGAGTGCCATGGCATCACAGTTCACAGCACCCTCCAACTCCTGGGCTTAGGCGATTCTCTTGTCTCAGCCTCCCAAGTAGCTAGGACTACAGGTGCCCATCACAACACCTGGCTATATTTTTTTGCTGCAGTTTGGTCGGGGCTGGGCTCGAACCCACCACCCTCAGTATATGGGGCCAGCACCCTACCCCCTGAGCCACAGGCACCACCCAGAATAAGATTCTTTTAAAACTTCTAATTATCAGTTTAACCAAGTGAATAATTAACTTGATAGTAAACTGTGGTCCTGTTTTGTAAAAAGTGTTGTTTGTTTGTTTTTGTAGAGACAGAGTCTGACTTTGTCGCCTTCAGTAGAGTGCTATGGTGTCACACAGCTCACAGCAACCTCCAACTCCTGGGCTTAGGTGATTCTCTTGCCTCAGACCACAGGCACCCACCACAATGCCTGGCTATTTTTTTGTTGCAGTTCAGCCAGGGCTGGGTTTGAACCTGCCACCTTCAGTATATGGGGCTAGTGCCTTACTGATTGAGCCACAGGCACCAGCCTGAAAAGTGATTTTTTGAGGGTAAGAAAAATTAGACAGAAAGGAAAATGGCATTGTGTAAGAAAGAATCTTATGTGGTAGCTTTTATCCTGAAAAAGAATTTTTTTTTTTAAGAAAATGAAAGGCAGTGCAAACTAGAAGGTTTAGAGTGTTTGTAAATTGTCTGTGCAGGTTGAATAGGTTCATACAAAAAAATCTGTGAAGGAATTTGCATGTGATACAGTTGACTATGTATTGCCTTTAGTATCTTTTTGTCTTGTAATCTTGTTTGAACCAATGTTTTAAGCATTTGATAGTTGGTAAAACTTCCAAAATCAAAACTCTAAATTTGGTCTTTTGCAAATATTAAGACCACTGAAAGTCTATCAAAGACATATTAGGCTTATTTGGTATAATAAAACTGTATAGGAAATGTTGTCAAATATGAAATGATGGTTAATTTTCTGTATATTATGTTTATATGTATGTTCTAATACTATAAAATATTGGTCTGTCTTAGTGTATGTTGTCAGTGATAATTTTAATTAATCTCACAAAGTGTTTCTGAAACTGCTAAGTCCAAAGTTTGTCCTTCAAGGAAGTAGTAGAAAAGGCTGGCAAGTTCTCTTAAATTCAAATTCCAGAAGACTTTGGAGATTGAATACCATCAAACTAGAAGCAAACTTCCAGTACTTTAATTAGAAAGCTAACATAGGCTCAGCGCCTATAGCTCAGTGGCCACATATACCAGGGCTGGTGGGTTCAAACCCAGTCTGGGCCTACTAAACAACAATAACAACTATAACAACAACAACAAAAAAAAATAGGTGGGCCTTGTGGTGGATGCCTGTAGTCCCAGCTGCTTGGGAGGCTGAGGCAAGCAAATTACTTAAGCCCAAAAGTTTGAGGTTGCTATGAGGTGTGATGCCATGGCCCTCTACTAAGGGTGACATAGTGAGACTCTGTCTCAAAAAAGAAAAGAAAAGAAAGCTAACATGTCCATGAGTATTGCTAACCTAACTTGAAACACAACAGAAACCAGTTACATGGACCTGAGCTAATTTGTTATGGCTTTTTGTTTTTTTGTTTTTTGTTTTTGTAGAGACTGAGTCTCACTTTATTGCCCTCAGTAGAGTGCTGTGGTGTCACACAGCTCACAGCAACCTCCAGTTCCTGGACTTAGGCAATTCTCTTGCCTCAGCCTCCCAAGTAGCTGGGACTACAGGCGCCTACCACAACACCCAGCTATGTTTTTGTTTTGCAGTTCAGCCGAGAACCCACCACCTTTGGTACATGGGGCCGACCCCCTACTCGCTGAGCCACAGGCACCACCCCCGTTATGGCTTTTTGTTTGAAACATTGCTGATTCTTTCCGTGTTCTGTTTTCCAAAAGTCGATAAACAATTTTCTATCTTTTTTTTATTATTAAATCATAACTGTGTACACTAATGCAATCATGGGGTAAAATGTGCTGATTTTATATACAATTTGAAATGTTTTCATCAAACTGGTTAACATAGCCTTCATAGCATTTTCTTGCTTATTGTGTTAAGACGTTTATATTCTATGCCTAGTAAGTTTCACATGTACCCTTGTAAGATGCACATAGGTGTGGTCCCACCAATTACTCTCCCTCCATCCATCCTCCCCTCTCCCTTTCCCTCCCTTTTCCCTTTGCCCTTCTTGGGCTATAATTGAGTTATAGCTTTCATAAGAAAGCTATAAATTGGTTCATAGTAAGACTGAGTACATTGGATACTTTTTCTTCCATTCTTGAGCTACTTTGCTAAGAAAAATATGTTCCAGCTCCATCCATATAACATGTAAGAGGTAAAGTCTCCATCTTTCTTTAAGGCTGCATAATATTCCATGGTGTACATATACCATAATTTATTGATCCATTCATGGGCTGATGGGCACTTGGGCTTCTTCCATGACTTAGCAATTAAGAATGGGGCTGCAATAAACATTCTGGTACATATATCTTTGTTATGTGATTTTTGGTCTTCTGGATATATACCTAGTAGAGGAATTGTAGGATTGAATGGCAGGTCCGTTTTTAGATCTCTAAGTGTTCTCCAAACATTTTTCCAACTTGTTATTGCTTAATTTTGATAGTGATTCTGAGATGGCATCTAACTGTAGCTTTAATTTCCATTTCTCTAATGACTAATGATGCTAAGCATCTTTTCACATGCATATTGCTATTTGTATATTTTCTTTGGAGAAAGGTCTATTCAAGTCCTTTGCCCATTTTCAATTCAGGCTGTTTGTTTTTCATTGGTGAATTTTAGGAGTCCTCTACATAATCCTTTGTCAGATATATGATTTGAAATATTTTCTCCATTCTGTGCATTATCTTTTTACTATGTTGATGGTATCTTTTGATAGAAAAAAAATACTTCAATTTTTGTTCAGAAAAATTTATTTTTTTTTTGTTTTTGTTGCCTATGCCTTTGGTATAACAGCCACGAAACCACCCCAAAATAAATCACTGTCATGAAGCTTTGCCCTGTGTCTTCTCCCACTTTTAGGTCTTACATTTAGATCTTTCACCATTTTGAGTTAATTTTTGAATATGGTATTAGATAAGGGTTCACTTCATTATTTTTCATGTGGACATCCAGTTTTCCAGTACCATTTGTTGACAAGACTGTCCTATCCCCATTGAATAGTCCTGGCACCTTTGTCAAAGCCATTTGACCATATAGGTCAGAGTTTATTGCTGGGCTTTCTATTGCAATCCATTGATCTATGTATCTGTCCTTATGCTAGTACAACACTGTTTTGATTACTGTAGCTTTCTAGTAAGTTTTGAAATCACAAAATGTGAGTCTTCTAGCTTTTTTTTCTTCATTTTCAAGTTTGTATTGCTATTTAGATTTCCTTAAGAGTCCATGTACTTTTAGAATAGGCTTTTCTATTTCTGCAAATAATGTCATTAGCACTTTGACAGGGATTACACTGAACCTGTAGATTTCTTTGGGCAGTATTAACGTCTTAACAATGTTAAATCATTCTATCTATAAACAAGGGATATGTTTCATTTACATATGTCATTTTTCATTTCTTGCAACAATGTTTTTAGTTTTCATTGTACAAGTCTTTCACCCCCTGACTAATTTCCAACTGTTTTAATTTTTTAGATGCTATGATAAAATAAATGGAATTATTTTGGTACTTTTCTTTTCAGACTGTTAGTAAATAGATTAATACATATGTACTTTTTGTGTGCTGAAGGTGTATTCTGTTGACTTGTGGAATTCACTTATGAGGTCTAACAGAGTTGAGTGGTCTTTATGGTTATCTACATATAGAATCATTTTATCATCTACAAAGATAATTTTACTTCTTCGTTTCCCATTGGATACCTTTTATTTCTTTTCATACCTAATTACTACAAAATATCCAGTACTATCTTGAATAGAAGTGACAAAAGTTAACATCTTTGCAATGCTCCTGGTCTTACAGTAAAAGCTATCAATCTTTCACCATTAACTATGATGTCTGTTACAAAATTTCATATACAGTAGTGCCCCCTCATCCACAGGAGACATATTCTAAGATGGATGCCTGAAATCACAGATAGTGCTGAACTCTATATGTATTATGTTTTTCCAAAATATATATACACTTACACACACATATACACCTACGATAAAGATTAATTTATAAATTAGGCACAGAAAGAGATTGATAGCAATAAATAATAAAATAGAACAATTATATCAATATGCCATAATAAAAATTATGTAAATGTGGCCTTTCATGCTCTTAAAATATCTTATTACACATAAAATTTTCATATGGGGTTAACAAAGGGTCACTGAGACTGCTGAACACAAAACCATCGATAAGGAAGAACCACTAATTATATGAAATTCATCACTTTAAAGCAGTTTTCTCCTATTCCTAGTTTATTGAGAATTTTTATCATAAAAAGTTGTTGAATTTTGTCGAATGCTTTTTCTGCATCTATTGAGATGATCATATGGTTTTCCCCTCATTCTGTTAATGTAGTGCATTATATTGATTACTTTTCATATATGAACCAACCTTGCATTCCATACATAAATTCCACTTAGTCATGGTCTACAATCCTGTTAATACACAGCTACATTTGATTCTCTAGAATTTTGTTAAGAATCTTTATTATTGGGCAGCACCAGTGGCTCAAGGAGTATGGTGCCAGCCCCATATACTGGAAGTGGTGGGTTCAAACCCAGCCTCAGCCAAAAAAAACTGCGCGCGCGCACACACACACACACACACACACACACAAAAGAATCTTTATATCAAAGCTCATATATATATATATATATATATGTATTTTTTGACCTTAAAATTACATTCTCAGAAGTTTTCTCTGTTAATACACTTATACATGTGAAATTATGTATACGTATTAGAATATTCCTCATAATTTTTAACTAATTTCTATCAACAGAGAACTTGTAAATCATTGTATATATGTACGGTAAAATTACTACATAGGTATTAAAAAGAAAGAAAAAAGATAAGACAATGATTTACTGATACAGAAAGACAGGTTATAAAGATAAGTGAAAATAGCATAGTCCTTCAAATATTGCTATTTGTAGATGGAGAAAAGAAGAGAAGAAAAAAGAAAATATATGTAGTTGTATTTGCCTTTCTTTAAGTGCATAAAGTATTACTAGAAAGCCACACAATAAATAAATAACAGATTAATGATTTCTTATAAAGACAACGTAATGATTTAGGGTGGCAATCCTAATCGAAGTCTTAGAAATAAATATTTTAATCAAACGAATATTAGGAAAAATATAATTCTCCATTTTTTAAATGAGTTAAAACAATAAAATTTGATATTATATTTACAATTGTGGCTATTAAACATTGGTGTATGTGAAATTCTTCCTAAAACAGATTCCTGAATTCCAACTCAAGACTTTCTGATTTAATGGGTCTTGAAAGGGGCTTAAAAGTTTGTTTTTCTTAAAATTCTCCAGGTGATGATAAACTGCTAGACCAGGGACATACTCTGGGAAAAACTGTTCCTGATAAATGACTGTGCAAAATTATACATAAAATCTACCTGCTAGAGTATTATAAATGTGAAATCATTATTATCAATAATATCTAGATAAGAAAGCCTGTTTTCTTAAAACTTTTAGGAAGTCCGGTTGGCAAGGGTGGAGGACGATTTTATTCCAAACATAGTGAAATAGTGGCATTTAGTTCCACTGTACTTTTCAAATTTAGCCTCCTGTCTCCTATTTCTGCTATAGGATGGAAACCAGAATAATGATTAAATATCACATTGCTGATATAAGTTGAAAGAGTAAAATAAACTGAGGTGAAAGTTGTATTTCACAGCATTAACTACAAAAGGACAAATAGCTGTGGATCGCTGTACATTAATTAACTGTGGGATGACCATCTTTATTTTTTGATTTGTTACATATGCCATCAGCTCTTGGTTCTTTAGACCACACCAACTTCAAACAGATCTCTTAGGGGTTGTATTAGGTCCTTGCACAACTCATATGTTAAAGTCCTAAACCCTAAAACCTCACAGTGCTACCTTATTGAAGATAGGACCTTTACAGAGGTAATCAAGTAAAAATCATGTCTTCATAGTGAGACCTAATCCAACATGACATGTTTATACAAAATGTCTGTATAAAATGCACACAGTTGGATATGTACTCAGGGAAGACAATGGGAACAAACAGGGAGAAGACAACCACCTACAAGCCAAGGGGAGAAGCCTAGAAGAGATTCTCCTTCACAGACTAGAAGGAATCAATCCTGCTGACATCCTGATCTCAGATTTCTAGCCTCCAAAATTGTGAGATGGTAAATGTCTGTTTTGTATGCCACCTGGTTGGTACTGTGTTACAGCAGTCTTAGCAAACCAGTACAGGAGTTTTCTCACTTTATTTATTTATTTATACTTTAGAGATTCAAAGCAACATACTGCATCAAGTCCTGAGATAGCTTCTGAGTCATATTTCCCTTCAAGGAACGTACAGTTCAATGGCTTATTAATGAAGAAAGCATGATATTCATTATCCATAAATAACACTTTGGCATTTTTCAATGTTTATTGACACTTGCTTCAATGGGTCACCAACAAAAGTAAGAAAAACCAACACTGAACTCTCCTTTATTTCTTTTGCTACTATCCTAAATGCGTTAATCATTATTTGCTGCCTAGGACTTAGCACAAACCTCCTAAATGATCTCTTTCTTTTTCCAAACTATCATGCACACCGCTGGCAGCACTGCTTATGTAATTTCCCTGAGCATAATGTGCCAATAAATACCTTTTCAAAAACATAAGCTTTTAACAAACTTAAGGTATAGATGTACATAACTTCAAACAAATTACTTAAACCACTGACATAGTTTGCACCTTGCAAATTGAATTTCCCTTAAAAGAATTAGCAATTATTTATAATAAATAGAAAGAGCAATCTCATAAATTATCATTAAACATACATGAGCATAACCATGCCCCTTTAAATAATCCCTAAATCCAGCACAGGAAGACATTATCTCAAATCTTAAAGTAGGGGGGTACAAATTGATAGTTCTTGATTTGTGGGTACCTCACAAAATACCTATGCTTATCACAGAAATCCTATCATGAAAATTCTATCTAAAGATTCCAAAATTGTAAGTAAGCTACTGATGGGGAGTTTATATTTTACGTAACTTCATTTTATATTGTGCATTGGGCTTACAAACATGGCCTCAATTACAAATTAAACTTTGAATCCCTTACCATCTTATTATCAAATTTCTCAACTACTGAATTTTTATGTATTTATATATAAAGTTCATATATATATTTTTTTGTTTGTTTGTTTTAAATTTATTTTTAAAAAAGCACAGAATTGCTAGGGACTAATAATAGTTACTACTAAATTTTCTCTAGGATTTCTCCTCCCTCTGTCTTTCCTCTCGACAGGGTTTAGTTATGGTTTAGAAATCCAAACAGACTGCTGATATTCCTCAATTACAAGTAAATAAATTTCACACCTTTAAATATTATTAAAGTATAAAAGAATATTTCTTGGCTACTTTACACATAATATTTTAGTGTAACTATTTTGGTTGGGTCCCAGGGAGAACATCTCTTATTAGTCTTACAATTAAATGATTCAGCAACCAGCCACACTATCTTTGCCTTTTAACAGTTCCAATCAGTAGCAGATCTAGGTGTAATCAACAGCAGCAGGGGGCTTTAGGAAGCAAAACAAAACAAAAACAGTAGGAATCTTTGCTAGAATACAGAAATTGATACAAGGGAACATTCCAGGCTATTTTAATCTAAGTTAACCTAATATTTTAAGAGTCTGATTTTATAATCTGAATTGAAATAAGCAGCCTAACTTTTAAATACTTGAAAACAACAAATTCCAAACAGTTAATAAGGTTAAAATGATAAGGAACTGTTTTTAAAATGAATCTTCTCAATCTCAAAAGGGTCATTGCTTCTGTTTTGGTTATTTAGCACCCATTTAGCAGACAAATTAAAGCCCTCCACACCTCCTTACTGCTACCATACCTAGCAAATTTCATAATTACATACTTACAAAATCTAAAAGCATTTCAGAGAATAACTGGCAATGCCCTTACTCCTCTTAAGAAATGTTCAAAATTTTACCAGCCACATTAGTACAGTCTTAAGATGTAATTTAGCAAAATGTTCTCATTTTTTCACTTTCCTTTTTCTGATTCTCTAGCCTACTGTGTATGGATGGTAGTTAAATGCTATGTCTGGTGCCACTTAATAGTATGCAGGTAGCACAGTGATTTATTTAAATGAAATATCAAAATCCAATGGTAGTATGATGTGATGACAAATTTTAAGTACTCAAAAATTCACAAATGGAAATGTTACCATGGTAACAATGTGATCACATTGCACGTGAGAATAGCTGGTTTCATGATATAATTCTATAGCTGTTTACGGCAGTACGTGCGATGAGACATCTATGAAACCTCAATTCTGCTTCCTCACTCTGCTCAGAAGAACAAGATGTGAGGAAAGTGGCTGACAAGTTTGTAATCTTGTCAATTTTTTTTTTTTTTGCTTCTTTTAAATTTTACAAAACCAAAAATAGTAAAAAAAAAAAAAAAAACTTGTCCAAGGTTTAAAACTTTTAGCTATAAAACTATATATATGACATATTCTAACCTATATTGTTAGAATTTCACAAAGCTATAGAAAGAAAATAAGTATACTTGATGGCAACCGTTTCTCTCTGAAAACACTTCCCAAGTCGTTTAGCAACTATCCCACAATACTCTTATTTCAAAATAGTTTTGTATAATAAAAGAAAAAATACAGGAAAGGGAAAAAAAAAGCCCATTGTGCGCCTTCTACCTAGCAGATAAATTAAGACAAACATTAATAAAATATTATATTAGCTATCATCTACAAATCAACATTTGTCTTGAAAAGGTGCTTTTCGTAAGAATGTTCCAGATTCTTCATAGCTATTGTTGTGGGGGGAAAAATACTTTTAAATATAACCATAGTAGGGAAAAAAGTAGAAAATGATGCTATTAATTTGCCCCTCCACATAACAAAAAGACTAAGTACCTTTATGATTGGAGCCCTTTGTATGAACATAATTTATACTACAAAACATTTTTATTTATAATAATAATAATAATGCCATTCATTTATCTGGACTTATATAGTAACGGATAAATACATACTAGATAAGCTATAAAATATAATTTTAAAATAATCACTTTCTGAAAATCATGTAAGTATAAATTCTTAGATAAATCTAATAGGAATCTCCAAATGGTTTTCAACTCTTCTACTTAAAATAATTTTAGACAATAATCTTAATAATTTGTTATTAATTTTAAACTACTTAAAATAATTTTTTTCATTATCAAGTGGTAACTTCTTTTCCATCTCTAATTTGTACCGTGGAGGGAAGAGAGAAGTCAATATTTCTATTCATTTTCCTGTTCAGTGATATATACTACTACGAGTCATAAAACATTTTAAAATAATGCTGTCTAAAAACTAGTTCTTATTAATTTTCATGTTTTCCCTACCATAAATAAATGAATAAAAATAAAGACATTAACAATTAATTGATTAGGAAAATAAGCTTGCTGATTCTATTATAAAATTACAATGAAAAGTCTCACTATAAACATTCAACAAACACACAATAGATTGTTCCTTCGCTCACCATTAAAGATACTGTTTGGTAACAAATAATTTTTTATTATCTTTTTGAAAACAGACAAGTCACATAAAACATGCAGTGAGTCTGTTTAAATTTACTTCCCAACTTCTATTGTTTTTTTTTCCTGTGAAACAATCTAAAGTGAAGGAAGATGATGTCATGACTATGAGACAGGCTAATATTTTGTTTAATGGGTAAATGATACATTACTATCAAATCAAACCTCTTAGATCACTGAGTATGTTCCCTTTTATATCCTTTATGAATTATTGCTAAAGTATTTATTAGGAAAATATATACTACTATCAATATACTATTTTAAATGGCTAATCTTCAGGGTTAAAACTGGGCCATTTATTAATACTAATTTCCCTGTTTTTTTTTGCTGATTTCTTCCTTCAATGAAAGTTTACCTTACTATAATTTCAGTTTTTTAAATCACTCAGAAATAACCCTAAACTGCTAAAAACAACCATGTTCATCTAAATTGAAACACAACTATAAAAGAACAGGATTTACTAAATATTTAATATTAAAAATACAAGTGTACATACACAAAGTTAAAAATAATACCACAGTGTGTGTTCTTTTACCTCCTATCCATAGTCAAAGTAAGAAACACTTTATAATGCTTATGTCATGGTCATAATTAAAGCTGTGGTAAAACAAAATGTCATAAAGTAATTTTTAATTCAATAAAAGTAATATATTTAGTACCTAAGGCAATCCACCTGCCATTAATTCACAAAATCGTGTATTGCCATAGAGATAAAGCACTTATATATCTGTGAACATCACCAAATACCACATATATATTAAGTAAAAACTCCTATAAACTGTCAACTGTCATCACCCTAACTTTTATAATGTGCCTGCAATAAGACGTGACTATAAATTCACATCACTGTTAGCATCAAGCTGCCTACAATAAAAAAATGCAGTATCACAATTATTTTTCTCCCACATCTATCATTTAAAAATTTATCTGGAAAAGCAATTAATATATTAAAATAACTTTAAGTATGTACCTTTGATTCAAATACAAAAGAGGATTACACAGTAAGAAATAGTAAAGTAGCTGTGTGTATGTGAGTGAACAAGCATGGATTGTCTCTCTCTCTCTCTCTCTCTCTCTCTCTCACACACACACACACACACACACACAAGGAGCAAAAGATTTTCTCCCATGGCTACACCATTGCTTTGCAGACAACAAGCTAATTTGGGTTCCTATCATGCATCTGATCGGTCATACAGCAATACAAAACAGAAATAAGTAAAGACGACCATCTGCTTGTTAGCTGAAACTATAAAAGTATATCTTTTTAATAAACAATAAAATTAGTTTGACAGGGCAGAGACCACCTGAATAGAAAATCAAATATTTCATGTTATTTAAGGTGTATGTCTGTTGGCTATTAAAATACTCCTCTTTAATTTATTACAGCAACACACACAATACTCATGTCATCCTCATTTTCTAAATCAATAATCAGCACAGCATGCTTCATTAACAGTGACCAATCACGGATGAGCTGGGGATCTCATTTTACAACATGAGCATTCCTAAGACATAAACCATCTGCTACTTGTAGTAACAGAAAAATCAAATTAATCCA
The DNA here is from genome assembly GCA_963573935.1 of Arctocebus calabarensis. Classification (NCBI taxonomy): domain Eukaryota; kingdom Metazoa; phylum Chordata; class Mammalia; order Primates; family Lorisidae; genus Arctocebus; species Arctocebus calabarensis. The sequence goes on along the minus strand of CAUYON010158249.1, from coordinate 49,151 downwards.
TTCTTATCATGCATTCAGATTTTAAAGCAATTAAAGATGCTCTTAGTGTAATCGCAGCCACAGAAGTAGTTCTGTAATGAGGGAAGCAAACTCTTCACTGAACTTTCTGTCATTCTCAATACATTTGAAAACTTTACAAGCTTTCTGCACTCCAGTGGGCCATTGTTCTCTGAACACAGATGTTGAAAACAACAAGCAATTTTTATTAAACATTTAATCTTTGCACATTTGAAGGAGTTTAAATACTGAACAGTGATCAAAACATAAAACATAAACACCAAAAATAACTCCGTATTAAAATGAGGCATAATGTCTACTTTAAAGTTATAATAAGCAAAAATTCAGAATGAGGTTTTTCCAATTCCTTAAACTCCTGCCCTTACCCCTTTTATTTCCTAACACATATGGTGTGTGTTGATACCATCGTCAACATCTGCAGCACCTGAGCCATGGTATGAGAAGCTTTGTTTCTGAACAGTATAAATGTGCAGTTTTATGTAACTTTTTCTTCCCCTTAGGCTGTATCTAATGTGAATGCTATTGCTCAACAACTAAAATTTGAATACACAGCACATCAATCCTTCCATATAATTAACACAGAACCTATGATTTTATAAAAAAAGAAAAAGAAGAAAAAGGTAAAATCAATCACCAAAGTATCAAAGAAGCAAGTTTTTTAAAGCAAAGGAAGTGGCATGGCTGGGCCAAGCTCCCTGCTTTAAAAAACAAAACAAACAAATAAAAGAAAAAAAAACCTACTAAGTTTTAAAATTATAATTCATGTCAAGAATTTTAGAAATTTTTCAAAAGAGAATCAAAATAATTATTAAGGTTTCTGAATGAATCAGTTTGTACACATACCATCTTCCTTTCCAAATCAAGCAACATATTGAAGGATGAGTAGGGGTGTGTGAGCTAGACCAGGAGAGGCTGAGGGGAAGAGCATTCTGGAGGCAGCAGCAAGCAGAAAACCAATCATGAAAGACGACATTCTCCCCAAGATTAATTACTGAAAAGGCAGGGCATATCTGGCACTATTCTAGGCACTAGAACATAGCACAAAATAAGACACAAGGCTCTGAGCAAATGCAGCTTCAATGCTACTGGTGGGAGACAGACAATAAACAAATATAAAAACATCAGTTGGTGCTAATAGCTATGATAAAAAATTTTTAAAGCTGATGGGATAGAGAAAGACTGGAAAGTATTTTAGAGTAGTTATTCAGGTATTTATAGAGGTAACATTTAAACTGAAAGTTGAGTGACAAAAAAGGAGCCTGTCACAGGCATCTGGAAGATTATTTATTCCAGTGAGAAGAAACAGCTTTAGGAGAACTCTAGACTTCTTGGGTTAGAGAAATGGTGTACACATTTAATACCGAATTTTTGCATTTATCAGTGGTTTACTATTAATGTTCTAGTCCCAAATCCTACCTTAGAGACAGAAAATATACTCTCACTATACAAATTCAGTGACAAATACAAGATTGTTTATATCACAGGTATTCACTTTTTATTGGATTAACAGATTAAGCAGAAATAATTGGGTCACACCATATTTGAGAGAAAAGAGAGATGGGTCAGAAAGAGAGGTAATAGTGTCAAATTCTTCATAATCACTGGAAAGATTTTATCAGCCAATACAAAAGGGCCTTAGCTAAATCCATAAGAACTACCATTTTCATCTTTTAAAACGTCCCTTGTAAAACCACAGTGAGGTTCTAGTTTTCACTTATCACACTACCAAAAATCCAAATCTGGAAACACACATACATTATGAGTAAGACTGGGAATGACCAGCTCTTTCTCCACATGTTGTTGATGAAAATGGAAAACTCTCAACACCAGGGAGAGGAATGTGATGCTATTTACTACAAATAGCAAATTTACTACAAAACTACAAATGCATTTATTTTCTCTTGATCCAGAAAATCCACACTGGAAATTATTCCCACAAATATATCAAGCATGCATACAATATATATGTATATGTCCACAACTCAAAAACCAAAAACAATATTCTCATTTTGACACAAAATCATTTGGCAACAAAATTTGACTTCAATTGATATAAACATTTATGGTCTACATTCAGTGAACAATGTGAATAATCATATTTTCCATCAGTTTTCCATCAGAAAGAGCAACTTGTTAGTCTACCGGGTGCTGCCTCCACTGCAAGTATTAAACAATTTGGAACGTGTACCACATTAACATTTCTAAAATCCAGAATTATGGATTCTAAAACATATCTAATCCCCTTATGATTTCAGAGAAGGGATTGAGGACCCACATAAGCTTATTCATTACAACATTGTTTATAGAAGTAAAATGCTACAACAATCCAAGTGTTCACCAATAGGGAACTGACTGAATCAACTATAAACAAGTGCTCTTTCCCTCCTTAATAGCCCTTCCATATCTAGTTCCTAAATACTCAGCCTACTATGAGGGTGAAATATCTTCTGTTTGTATGGCATGCTCTATTTTTATGGGCAACTTTCACCTCATCAATCTCTTAGGGACAAATCGATTAGATTCCCTACTTGAGGGTCAAATAGCACATTTGCTGAGGAAAGACTGTATGAGATAACCTGAGATTTACATAACAGCTCAAAGTCAACTAAAGATACAAAAGTCTCCACCAAACCCCATTGTTTACCATTTCACCAATTCATCCTTTTATAAAAGAAATTCCCCATAAATATCTTTTTTTTTTTGGAGACAGAATCTTACTCTGTTGCCCCAGGTTAGCATGCTGGGGCATCATAGCTCACAGCAACCTGAAATTCCTAGGCTTAAGAGCTCCTTCTCGATCTCAGCCTCTGTAGTAACAGGGACTACAGGCAGCCCTCACAACTTCCTGCTACTTTTTCTACTTTTAGTAGAAACATGGTCTCAATCTTGCTCAGGTTGGTCTCAAACTCCTGAGCTCAACGATCTAACGGCCTCACCCTCCCACGATGCTACTAACCCCATAAACATCTTTGAAAAGAATCCTAACATAAGTAACATAGAAATAATGTGGAGAAACTTGAATCATAGTTCTACTGGCTAATGTAATTAGGGAAGCTCTTTAGTTCTTCAGAGCCAGTACACGTCCTCAAAGGACTGGAAGGAGGCAAAAGAAAAGGATACTGGCAAAAAGGCAGGAACGTTTATCTAAGAAGGCTTAGTTTGAACCTATTTGGGTTGAGGAGAAGCACACAGATACAATTATTCTTTTGTTCTTATTGTTCTTCTGCTATGTAGACAAGTAACATACTCAGGAACAAATTCTAGAAAACCAATACAGGTTTTTACAATATTTGAAAATTACTTTATTTATAAACAAATTTCTAGGAAAAAATTTTACAAATGACTGTTAACATGAGTACACACTGACATAGGAGCCAGAATTTATTATTACTGGCTCTTAGAACGACAATTTACATACAGAAATAAACGGTGTAACCATTTCTTTTATTTTGGTACATACAAATAGCAGAAATAGAAGGATGGGTAAACAAGCAGGAGAGATACTTAAGACATTGGTAAACACATACAAGAAATGTCTAAGAGTAGGAAAAGCCAAAGCAAATGTGCGTTTTGATATTGCTATGAAATGCCTATCACATAATCTGAAATATCTTCCTTCCCCCAACATAAAATAAAAATAAGATGAAAGCCACTTATACTTAACACAAATGAAATGCACACATGTGTATAAGGTATTATAAATATTTAAGTCATCAGCCAACGAGCAGGTATCAATTCTAGTTATTTGATAAGTGTAAATCACTAAGTTAATTACAACAAAAACTGAGAAATTTCCCATGAATGATTTTAAAGTAAGATAGTTATGAAACCTGTGTATTAAAAAAAAAGAGAGTTATAAGCCCCCTTTGCTCCAATCTACTTCATCTCACAATGGCTTATATCAAGTAACATCTGGATGCACATACTTATTGGGGATAATATGTTTGTGGGCCAACATATCACTCTTCCAAATACAAATATAACATTTAATAATGTGCTTTGCTGCAAATAAGCCTTAGAAATATATTGTGCTTGTTTTCATGGCAACTTCCATTAATGGTCCACCTTCTGGCATTCCTTATAACTAAGCAAAAGCAACAGCCATAGCAAGATGAAAGAAATTAAATGTCAAAAATTAACATTTTATAATTTGCCAGGACATAAGTATCAGAGAGTTAAGTAAAACAGGGTACAGACACAGACAAAGACACAGGCATACAGGAAAACAAAACAGAGGAATCTTGAACTTCTAAGGATGAGTCAATCCTGGCTTTCTGAGTAGCCAGCAAAACTGTTGTGAAAACATAAGAAATTCCCATGATTAAAACTATCCCTTGGCTGTGCATAGTGGCTCACACTTGTAATCCTAAAACTTTGAGAGGCTGAGGCAGGAAGATTGCTCAGAGTGAGGAGTTCCTTGGAGACCAGTCTGAGTAAGGAGACCCTGTCTCTACCACATATGAAAAATTGGCAAGGCATGGTGGCATGCACCTGACATCCCAGCTACTTGGGAGGCTGAGGCAGGAGGACTGCTTGAACCCAGGAGTTTGAGGTTGCAGTGAGCTATGATGTCGCCACTATACATTAGCCCAGGCAATGGAGCAAGACCCTGTCAAAAATCAAACTAAAACAAACCAACCAAAAAAACCTATCTCCTGTGGATTCAAGTAAGGTTACAACAGCCAAATTCTTCTATCTATCTATAAATTACCAGATCAGACTTTTCAAGAACTCTTGTTTTGCTACAATTCTATCTTATGGTAGTTTTGAAAATCAAATTATGACTTTATAAGAAAAGAAAATCAACTTTAGAATTTAATACTTAATAAAATCATAATCTGGTCCCAAAACCTTAGTGTATTTGCTCCCAAAATGAAGTTAACAATCAATTTATTTGTTTAAATTGAGATGTAAATCCACAGCAAGAGAAGTATCTCTAAGGAAAACACAGACTGTACAAAATAAAATTATCACATGACATTATAACTTAACAGTAATAATAGCCAAAATGATCTGAAGAACCTTTAGGAAAAACCACTGATTAACAGCATAGTCAATCAATGTGAAAAGGACTTCTATCTTGAAAGCATTCAATAATCATCCATAAATGGCCAAAATAATTTTGCATACAAAATGAATTTAAATGTGGTCAAAACCTAATGGTCTTGAGCAGAGTTACATTCACGCTGCTATTAAATATATGGGGATTCTTTTTAAAAAATAGACTCATAAGAAATTGTAACAAATAACAACTGAATGTGAAGAACAAAGATGAGGAAAAGGTGTTGCTGTCAGCTAGGAGTTGGTAAGTTTATTCTGAAAAAGAACTACAGAGTAAATATTTTGGAATCTCAAGGCCATTTTGTCTATGTTGTAACTACTCAACTCTGTTGTAAACTAGTGAGTATGGCTATGTTACAATAAAACTTTATTTATATACAAAAGTTTTAATCTCATTTGATGTTCATATGTACAGAAATAGCTAAAACCATTCTGGATTTATGGCTATACAAAAATGGACTACAGGCCAGATTGGGCCCATGGAAAAGATTTAGTCAACCCCTGTTCTAAATCATACGCTTAATCACACTCTTAGCTCTTAATCACAAAACAGAAAATACGCCCCTTTATCACTCATATTTTCCACACCTATTTCCTAGATATTTTACAATTTATCTCCAACTTTGAATCTTCAATGCCTTAGATCAAAGAGTCATCACTGTTCACTCAGTTATTTGCCAAAAAACAACTTTTGTGACTGTCATTCCTCCAATGATGGTTGCACCTCTACTCCACCCTAAAGGACTGGGCTCATCAGATAGAAATACACAAATAAAAACAAAGACCATGTGAAGAATATGTTGATGAATTTGATTTGATTTAATAGCTATTAAATGAAATTAAAATACAAGCAAAAGACAGTAAGAAAATAGTCTTTCTTTACAAACACCAATTGGACATTTGCAAATTTGTGTGTGTAAGTGCATATAAAGATGATGTTAATATATTGGGAACATGTGGAGTCCACATTCATTGATCACAACATAAATCTAGAATTTTTAATAACACAAAAATCCTTGTAAAATAATCAGAAAGTGAAACAAAATTCATGTCTATATAACAAAAAAACATATAACAAATGAAATGATGAGTTAATGAATCCAGGCATTGAGCATCAATAGTGCCAACATTTAAAATTAAAAAGAGGTATTATATGCCTCCTAATGAGAGGACATAATGCCATTTATAGTCACACTCAGATCCAATCAAATAGTGATTCTACCTGCCAACTTGGAAAAAATATGGAAGAAAACGTTTAACTGTATCATGAGTAAAAAATTAGCAAAATATAGACTGTTTTTTGTAAACGGACATTTGGAAAAGCACACATCCAAAATACTCAAGGCAAAGTCACACTAGTACATGAACAACCACATGGCCACATGAGAGAAAAACAAAATTAAATCAAAGCAGAGAGGGAGAAGGCAGGAGGCTTTATCTTCGTCTGAAATTTAAAATAAATAAAATGGACAACAATGAACTACGGTGTCTAGAGTGACATATTTCAGTAAAAATAAGTCCATCAAGAAACTAAAATAAGTTACATGCTGAAAGTCAGAAAAATAGCTCCTTTTGGAGGGAGAAATGAGGCTATGATTGGCATACAGCATATGGAAGGGCTTCTGTAGTGGCTGGAAAAGTTCCACTTCTTTCTCTTTTTTCTTATTGTACAGGATCTTGCTCTGTTGTCCAAGCTGGAGTGCAGTGGCACAATCATCACTGCAGCCTCTAACTCCTAGGCTTGAGGAGATTCTCCTGTCTCAGCCTCCTGAATATCTGGGACTACAGGATACACCACCATGCCCAACTAATTTTTCTAAATTTTTTTTTTAAGAGATTGGGACTTGCTATGTTAGCCTAGTGGGTCTTGAACTCCTGACCTTAAGCTATGCTCCCATATAAGCCTCCCAAGTCATTAGGATTACAGGTGTGAGCCATTGTCTCTTGCTGGAAAAGTTCTATTTCTTTTCTTCTTATTATTCTTTTTTTTTTTTAATTAAATCACAGCTGTGTACATTAACGCAGTCATGGGGTACAATGTGCTGGTTTTATATACAATTTGAAATACTTTCATCGAACTGGTTAACATAGCCTTCATGGGATTTTCTTAGTTTTTGTGTTTAGACATTTATATTCTACATTTCGTAAGTTTCACCTGTATCCTTCTAAGAAGATGCACCATAGGTGTGGTCCCACCAATTACCCTCCCTCCACCCATCCTTCCCCCTCCCCTCCCCTCCCATTTCTTGACGAAGCGATAATCACAAGCATGCTGACTTTTTTTCTTTTATTCTCTCTCTCTCTCAAAAGCTAGAGCACAGTGTCAAGATCGTAGCTCACTGTAGCCTTGAATTCCTAGGCTCCAGCAATCCTCTAGCTGCTTCTGCCTCCATGCCGCTGCACCTGGCTGCATGTTTACCTTGTGATAATTCACTAAGACATGCATTTGGCTTTGCATTTCTGTACCTGTTCTATTTTATAATGAAAAGGTTAAAATTAATTAACAAAAGCAAATTAAAAATACAACTATATGTTCACATATATCATACATACACATACTTTTTTTACATATGTATATGTAAACCTAGAGGATTCAGTCAAAGCTAGAGAAGGAAGAAAAAATCATAGTTCGACACTTTGTTAAAAGAAAATATAACAAATAAATTAGCAAGCATTTACTGTAAGGAGATCATAAATATAAAATAAGCCAAATAAACCAAGAAAGGGAGAAGCAAACAAGCTAGTTCTTTCCTTCTTTGAAAAGCTCAACAAAATAGACTCAATTCTAATAAGTCGACCAAATGGAGGAGGGGGAAAAACATGAAGTATTATTACTATAAGAAAGAAGATACAATACCAGATCTGAATAAATTTTTTAAATACTGAAGGCTGGGCAGGGAAAGGATACAACATAATGCCAACAAATTTGAAGATCTAAATGAAATAAAAAAATAAAATTAATGAAACAGGTAGTTTTCTAAGAAAGGACAAATTTCTACAATCAATGCAATAAGCTACAAAGAATCTAAATTTACCAATAATTTTACAAGATAATAGACATGTACTTAAAGATTCTCCTCTATCACTACAATGTCCCAACCAAAGGCAGCTGACCTAGATTATAGTACGGATAATTTATAACATACCTTCAAGGAATTAATCATTCCTATTATGTGTAAAAGGAGAAGGAGCAGGTGGGGGTTGCACTGCATTCATTATATGTTAATATCAAAACAATACAAAGAAAAACCAAGAGAAAGGAAATCACACCACACTATGACCAAGAAGGAATCTGTGCAAAAATGTATGAACAAGTTAATATTAGAAAATCTATTAACTGTCATAAATCAGATAAAGGAGAAATGACCATAATAACAGTTTACTGAATATAGCAAATCTTTGATAAAATTTAATACCCATTCCTTTAAATTAGGAAAATAAACTAAGCAAGGAAAAAATAAAATTTCCATTCCTCTAAAGAGCATTTATTAGGGTGAAAAAAACTACACAAATGCCATGTATAACGATAAAACATAAATAAATTTCTCTTAACATTCAAAAACAATTAAAGATACTGGCTATTCGTGCCGGTGACATTAATACAACATTGTTAGAGAGATTTTAGCTAACCCAACAGGTCAATAAAAGACATAAGAAATAGAAATATTAAAGAAAGACAAAATTATAATTTATATTTGAAATTATCTACAAAAAAATTCCAAGATAATAAAATAAAAAAAATTTAAATCATAAAATAAATAAAACTACATAACTTTTAAAATGAAGAAAAGTTTCTCACCCTGAACTAGGAATAAACATTTTAAAAGGGCTTTCCTAATATACAAAAAACAGCTCAAAATTCAATAAATAATTATCAAGTGATATGCCAGGGACTGTGCTAAACACTAGACAAACTGAAAACAACTACAAGGAAAATAACTCAGTACAACGGCAACAACAAACTTAATATGTTGTAAAAAAAAAAACAAAAAAAACCTTGATGAAAATGTACAACTTGTTTGGAGGACTTTAAACAGCAAAACAAGATGTACAACATATAATACTGGATGGGAATACTCACTACCAGGGAGATATAAATTTTCTACATAGTAATTGGTATATCTAAGGCAATTCTAATAAAAGTTCCAAAGCAATTGTGAAAACAGAAGGTGGCAGATTCTAAAGTGCATCTAAATTGTCTTACAATACCTACATTTAAAAAAAATTAGCAGTATGAAGGCAGTCCTATAAAGTACGAAATAGTAAATCCAGTTATTTAATAATGTAAGATTTTCATAAAGAGAGGCAAATAGATCAATCAACAAAAACTAAGTCCAAAACAGATCTATAACTACAAAATTTAGAACATGATAAACGTTTCTGAATGGATTTGTTATAATGATTAAGATAATTTTCTGGTTTTACAACTGGATAGAAAGATATGATTAATTAAAATTGGGCAAAATAGACAAGGACTAAATGAAGGAAGAATATAATAAATTTAATTTCAAACTTGTTGAATTTGAGGAACCCTCATGAATCAAAATAGAGACATGAAAATAGGCAGTTAGAAATTAATAGATGGGTCTACAGGTCACAGTAATGGTCTAGGCTGGAGTTATCAACTTGGTTGTCTTGCACAAAAAGTTGGTAATAAAGTTATAGACTGAGATGAAGTTTCCAACAGGAGTGTGCAATTGAGAAGAGAAAAACATTCGATCTTGAGGAGTACAAACATGATTAGCCAATAGGAAAACCAGGAGTTAAACTTCAGGTCTGAAAATATCCACTGGAATTACCAAAGTACATTCTGATAGCATAAGGGTAGAGAAGGAGACTCACAATGTGAAGAATTCAAGTAAAAAAATCCAGTAAAAAGGAAAGAAACATACTGTTTCTTTTTTTTTTCTGGAGGGGTGTGAGTGTTTGTGTGTGTGTGTGTGTGTGTGTTTTGGGGCGGGGGAGACAGTGTCTCACTCTATCGCCCTAGCTGGAGTGCAGTAACATCATCATAGCTCACTGCAACCTCAAACTCCTTAGCTCAGGTGATCTTCCTGCCTCAGCTTCCCAAGTAGCTAGACTCCTGGCCTACACCATTATACCTGACTTTTTTTTTTTTTTGGTAGAGATGGGATTTTTACTCTTCCTCAGGCTGTTCTTGAACTTCTGACCTCAACTGATCCTTTCACCTCTCAGCCTCCCAGAGTGCTAGGATTACAGGTTACAGCCAGCATACCTGGCCACAAAACAGTATCTTTAGAAAGACTTCGTCTATAATATTTTTTTTAAAATGAGGAAATAAAGACAGAAAGGCATTCAAAAAAAAGTCTTGGAAGGATTTATTCAAACAAGAAATAATGGTCATCATGGAGGAAAGAATTACAGATAGTTTTTAACTTCATACAATTCCCTATTGTTTGACTATGTTAGCAAAAACATGAGGTACTTATATACACGAGTAAGAAATAAAGACAATTTAATTTGGAAAACAAATTAGAGAAAAAAGCTACCACCCCAAATATTTCCTAATAAGAACTTGTGTGATTTTTCAAAAGGTCGATAAAAACCCTACAGCGGTCCTTCACAGATCCAAAATATTCAAATCTTTCATTATAGATATAGTCTATGAAGTAAAATAAACTATTCATTCTTTAACCAGCCTTCATTACACATTATAAATCAGTCACTGCACTGAAAACACTGGAAGTAAAAATATATATAAGATACTATTTCTCGTTAAGCTGTGGGGCCTATAGTGTTAATAGAAAGCACAGACACATACACAAATAACCATAATTAAACATGACAAGTACATATACAAAGTGCCAAGGAATATGCAAGATAAAATATTTTACAAAAGAAATAAATTTCAACTGAATCTTAAAGAAAGATGAAGGAGGAGTTTGGCCAAGGTCATCATATTTAAAAGGAATAGAAAAACAAAAGCTGAGAGGCATGAAGAAACATTTGAGAAGAATGAGTATTTCTGATGTACTTAAAATCTGTATTCACCCATTCTACCCACTAAGCCTAGGTGGTTCTCTGTGTATGCACCACTACTAAGGAGAATCTGAAACCCTTACCTCTCTCTGAAAATACCCAGCATATACAATTGGCTCTTTTTCTCCTATGTGCTAAAGAAGAAAATTAGCATCCATATACTAAATCATGAGTACTCAAGTCTTGAACATCGTACTAAGATTATTTTAATTTTGAAGTTGTCACAACACATAGTAATACCATACCACTGAGCAGAAAAAAATTAAAGAAAAAAAAAAACGTCAAAACATCCAACATATAGTACATTAGGTTTTCTGTGCCTTTGGTCAATTATATAAGAGAGAAGCGAAAGCCAAAAAACACTAAAGTTAGCTTATTGGCTTAAAAAAAAATCCCTGTTCCCTAATGTTTGAAACAAAATTTGGTTGTTATTGTCCCACTACTATACTACCTTTGAGACCTGTTCCTGGAGAAATTTCTATGTCTCAGGAACTGGATTTAATGGAACATATTAATTTTTTTTAAGACACCAAAAAGCATGTAACACTAGGAATTTAATCCTACAATCATCA
>CAUYON010158249.1:0-32500 GCA_963573935.1 Arctocebus calabarensis | reverse complement strand
AACTACAGCTCACAGACTAAGTAACTTGAGCAAGGTTACCCAACTAGAACTCAGATCTCTAACTTCAGATATTATATTGTCACCAAGATTTTATTCTGAAAAATATCAAACTTCCAGAAAAGTTGCAAGAATGTTACGGTTAACATCGATACAATAACAACCTAAATTCTACAATTGATATTTTACTATACTTGTTTTATCACTTAGCTGTGTACCAGACCATCATTTTTTGGATTCATTTCAAAGTTGCAGATGCTATGATGCTACTTTTTCAATATTTATTATAAATATTTTCAAATATGTAGAAAAGGCGAAAGAATTTTACATATCTCATCTAGAATCTTTAATTACATTTTGGTATATAGTTTTATCATAATGTTGTCCATTTGTCCATCCTTCCATCAACCCATATTATCGTGATTTTCTTAATTCTTTATTTATTGCAAATGCTGATTCCCTTCTGCAAAGAGAGAGATTTCAAAAATATGTGTTCATGTATTTACTACTGTTATCGTACCTTAATCAGTTAAAGAAATGTTTGGCTGCAAGGGCTTTCAATATATATTTTTTTATTTCTCTAAGTTTTCTATCAGGTAACCATTAGAAGAGACACAAACAGAATCTTTAGGAGAGCAAAACTCACTTGATTCTCTTTCTCTTTTGAGAAATAAAAAAAGCGAGATATTTTCTTAGGCTATTAGAGAAATTGAAAATAATAATCAATAAAAAAAAAAAGTTCTTACAAAAAACCAAAACTACACTCCCAGATAAATGACTAGATTTAGTCAATTACGAAACTTGGTATACAAATGCCTCTTAAACGTTACTTTGCAGAAAAGTTATACTATAAAAACTAAGTAACTACCATACCTGCACACTTTTTCACAGTATTTATGACTGTGATTCTATGTTGCATACATATAAGTTTCATTTTCTGCTGGTAAGACTTTATTTTCAATTCATATGAAATGATTTCAAAATATCAGCATTTCCTGGAGCTCAGCTATTAGTTTTAAACTAATATACCACTTTATCATGGTAATTCCTTAAGTTCTTTTACTCCTGAACTCTTAGTACAAGTATTTTCTAATTTATTGAAATATCTAATTCTTTGACTTCATTTAAATTCAATCCGATGTTCTCGCCTTCTCGTTTCACTTCCTTTCCCACAATTTTAGACTCAAGTAACGTCCTACTTACCAGTACACTGTCCTCTCTTTCTCCATGACTATCAGCCGCGCACTTCATTAAAAAACTTCCAAAAAGTGAAAACCTTCCAATATTCACAGTCACCTTCTCTGACTGTGTACTCAACCTGATGAAAGCATAGGAAGTAAGGGACCAATAGGCATTCCTTCCATCTTTGACCCTTTCACCCAACTGAAACTCCTGCATCCACAATGCAGCCACGCAGACAGAAACTGCCACATAGAGAACTTCTGTGAGCAGTTACAGTAAAGTGACAATTTCCCATCCTCTCCCCAGACTGCTCCTAGCCAACTATTAATGGGCAAAATTTGCTCTGCCCACCCCTCCACCCCTCACCACTGTCTTGGCTATGACTTTTTCAAAACTGCATTACAATCTGAGGCTCATCCTCTGCAGTCTTTCTCCCGGCCTCCTGTCTTCTCACAGCTGCGTTACACTCTGAAGGCTTTCCCTGCTTCCTCCTGCTGCTGCTTTCCCTTAACTTCCTGTGACTTCCCCCATTAAATCTCTTAAACTCTAATTCTACTTTGGCATTTGCATACTGAAGAACCTAAACGGTCATGTCACATCTACCCTTTTCATATTTCTACCAATCTCAGTTAAAAAAAAAAAAAATTAAGCCTCTTCCTACATAATCCCTCCATTAGTCATGGTCCAAATCTTTTCCATCTTTCATACGCATTGCTCCAAATTCAGCTATTTTAACTTCTCATTTTTCCTCTCTCTAATGGCCCTTTTTCATCAACATGTGAATATTTAGAAATCTCTTAATTTTCCTCATCTCTAATGGTCCTTTTTCATCAACATGTGAATATTTAGAAATCTCTTAAATTAAAAACAAAACAAACCTCCTTTTGTATCACTATCTAACAGCTCTTTACATTATTAGTCTATAGCTTTCACCTCCCATTTATGTATCAACTGCCCAACTAGGCCAACTTATGCTTCTCACCGCACCACTCTAAAGTGCTTACCAAGACACAATAGAGATGTTTACTTTTTAGCACTTCACTTCTGACCACTCTATACACCCCACACTGCTGTCATTGTCTCCTGCTTTGTCTTCAGTCACACCAATAGTTTCCCTTATCACTAAGCTTGATAGTAGTAGTCAACTTGTTTAGATACTCAGCTTATCTCTCTACCTGTAACACCTGGGTGGTCTTACATACACCTGTCAAATACACTTACTTATCTTTGTTCCACCACTGCCTAACACAATACTTGATCAGCAAATAACTATCAAATAAGTTCATGCTAACATATATTTAGTGCTTCCAAATGTTCACCTCTTACTCCAGCTCCTGGTCTTAAGAGTTCAACATGTAATTCCAACCATCTCCTAAATATCTTTAACCAGCAAGATGTTCCAACTTAGGTCATCCTCTTACCTTTGATATAGCTCCTTTTGTGTTCTCTATCTAAGGAACAGCACCACCAACAAACAGCTAATAAGCCAAATGCCTGTATTTCTTTTTGACTTTCTCACATAATCAACTTCCAGACATGGTCAATTCTACCTCCTATTTTAGTCCTTTGACCTATCTCTCATCCTAAGTTAATTTAGGTACAATCTCCTAACAAGTAGCCAGGTATTTAAGTACTCCCTCTAATTCTAGTTGCTAAATGTCATTTAAATGTTCTTTCTAACACTCAGACCTGAATACACCTCTCCTTCGCTTAAATTCCTTCAGAGATCACAATGTCTAGTGGGACAATTTGAGACTCTATTCAAGCAGCCTTCCCCCCTCTTTTTTTTTTTCCTTCTAGGAAAAAAACAAAGCAGAACAGAACTATTTTTAGTATAATCATAAGATTGTTTAAAAATCTTGAGACCTTTTATTCTACAGTCTCAATACACTTTGTGCTTGTAGTCTTGCTGGGCCACTACAGGTGATATTTTTCAACATTCTTCACTCAGGCTCTGCCTGTATCTTCTCAGGGAAGTCTTCTCGGAACCATCCTCCATGTCCACCTCTAAGCTGGGTTAACAATGCTCCTTCTGATGTCTACAGTCTCCCATGAATGAACTATTATACTAGATGTTTTAATTTTGCAACTGCCAGTCTTTTCCCTATAAACTTCAAGCTCCTAAAGAAAAGAATTCTGTCTTAACTTTGTTGATCCAGCACCTAGAATAGTTGTCTGCCATAACAGGTAAAGAAATAAAAAGTGTTTTATAAAAAGAAGTGAAAAGGGAAGAAAGAAAAGTAAAATCTTTAGCATCTCAATAAATGTGTCAATTATTTTAAAAATAAATGTAACTCATACTTACTGATTCTCACCCACCCCACCCCACCCCACCCACTGCAGGATGAAAGGCCTTTATAAGCTGTTCTCCAGAACATTTCTGGGAATAATCCTGCAGTATCTCACTTGTGTTCATGAATAAGACCAGTCAGCTAACACTCACCTACTTTGGCATATCTATTACGCCACCCTTCCTTGTGGCTCTCTATGTGGCATTCTCAAATTGTGCTACTTCACTGACTCCAAATTAATTGGGTTGGTTTCATCTGTCCCACCTATTCCCCCATGAAGCTGTTCTCTCTCTGCTTGTACTATTGATTATGGGTCAGTAATGTCACCAATGGAGGAACACTATACTTCTTCAGCATACTCCCAACTCCCACTGAGCTGTACTTTTCCTCTGCTCTAAATACTGCCTTGTCTAATAGCACAGCTATAAACATGGTGCCACCCACCTTTCTAACACTGTCAGCACAGTAGAGTCTGCGAAGTGACAGTTACTCAGTACACTGTGACAAAGAAGAGAGAATGCTTTTCTCCTGGTCTCTCCAGGAGTGCAACGGCCATCCTGCATGTTCTTCAGCATCTTACAGTACTTTTCCTGATTCTTCTGTTCTATTTTTTTTTCCTAATGGCCTACCCATCTTTCTTACTCCACGGGTCTCTGACATAGATCTATAAGATATGGGCCAGAAAACAAAATAGACCCCAGCTTAAATTCAGAAATGTTGCTTCACTAACAACTGAGACCATATCACCAGGTCCGGCTCTTTATTCTTCTTTAAAATATTCACTTCTGTTCCTGCACATGAAATACAACTGGCAGGTCAATGCTCCTGGTCTTTATATGTCAGATAGGGTAGAAACCCCTATAGTAAAATCAAGCGAGAACCACATGAAAACATGCTGCCCCCAGAAAAAGTCTTAAACACTGCAACTTAAAAATAGAAATATCTTAATAGGCAATGCCCTTTCTTGCTCCATGCTTCTCATACTTAATATACTCTATAAAAGTTTCACATTAAAATTTCTGAATTACATATACCACTCAAAGAGGCTTTCACATTCACAAATAAAAGCCTCCCTTTCCTGGAAATATTTCACAAATTAATAGTTTTATCTGCATTTCACTGTGTTTAGCCATCAGAGTCATACCACCTATCCTGCAGCACAGTAAGCACTGGAAGTTACCCTATGTATCCACTGCTAGGCGTACCGCACCTGTCAGCATCCCAAAGCCACTTCCACCTAAACACAAGGAGGGAAAGGGATGGCTAGAAAGAGAACAGCAGGCAATAATCTATCTGCCCCATGCAACATGTCAGCAAGGCTATCCATATAATGGGAGGATGCATTCTTTATGCCATGAGAACAAAACGAAAGGACAATAAGTTTTCTTCTAAGTTCTGTACTCAGTTCAGAATCTACTTTGAAGGATACCAAACTATGTACCAAGAAGCTATTAATATAAATAAGATAAAAAAAATGAACTAGAGAAAAAATAATGCAAATTCTCTGAAAATACAAGCAAATTTTAAATAAAGTGTTCAATGACTATCAATATCATTGATAGTTAAATTTCAATAAAAATAATTGGTGTACAAACAGAAATTCAATTCCTGGCTTCGTAAACATGATGAATATGCAAATACTTTAGGTTAATATAGTTTTTCTCAAAGTTCCATTACTAACAAATTGTTCAGCTACTAAGAATAGGACTATTTACTTTTTCTTCTTTATTTTGATACTTTGGGCCATTCCTTAAGCTATTTCTTGGATTTTGACAACCTAACCTCCTATAATTTTTACATTTTCATTTAGAAGAAAGAAACACATATGGGTTTAAAATTGTATTACTTTCAAATTGATCTCTGCAAGAAATACACCTCAATATTTATTATTTATTTTAACATCTCAATCTTTTAGAAAGTAAGTAATAGGAGGAGGGGGAGATGTAAGAGCCAGAAGCCTTAAAAACTTGAAGACTAGCCAAAGTGAGGCAATGTATTGGGATTTCAGTCAATTTTAAGCACTGAATAATTTTAATCTACAAAAAGTCTCAATTCAGTGATAACTATAATTAAAAAAAATAGCACACTATACATTAACAAAGAATCTAGATGGTGGCATTTTTAAAACAAACAATGATAACAGAAAAAAAAAATACCCTCTCTTTATGTTGCATTTATTCGATGTGTAGGCTCTTTACCTGCATTGTCCTTGAGATAATGTAAAAGATTTTTAAAACAAAATGGATAAATATGGTCATTACTTTAAAATCCAGGCAGTTTTCAAAACTATATTTTTATTCACAGTGTCCAATTATCTACAAGGTATACATAGGCTACAATGAAAGCTATTATGATTGATTGATTTTTTTTAAACAAAAATACTAGCAAATATATACAAAAAAACAAATCCTATCTCCCTTTAAAATATCCATTTTGAGCAGTTATACATCAATTCCAATGATGGATTATGTGTATATCTTCCCAAAGGTAGTTTTAAAGGGAATACCATACATTTTAATAAATAAGATCTGATATATTTGTTAAAAATTCGGCCTCACTAATATATAGTCATATGTAATATAGCAAAAAAACTATGAAAGACCTATTTCTCTGGAATAAATTAATTTTCATTTGAAATGTTCATTTTTTTAAATTTCAGATTAATATGAGGGTACAAATGTATAGGTTATATTGTTTTCGTTTCTAAGGTACAGTTCAAGTTGTGTTTGAGTCCTCATTTAAAAGAAATCTTTTCTTGCCACTCAACAGTACGAAAAATGAAAGTAGTAAGGATAAAAGGCTATTGTATTCATATCCTTTTGAGAATTAAGTGATTACTGGGAAATAACCCCAAATATACACTAACCATTCTGCAACAAATAGCTATAAATTGGCTGAGGGCAGTGTTTAAAGTCCACAGATGTAAATTTCTTAAGCTTTACAAAGCTTTACTTCATCTTTTACTTGTAGTGTCCTTGCAGAAGTGACCTCAACAAATAAATAACAAAATAACCAAAAATGCAACTCATCTTGAAATAATTATATTTCTAGAAAATCAAAGTACTGTCAACCTACATTTTAAGGACAGCAACTTTTCCTCTGATCAGTGCAGTGCTTTGAAATAGGTGTAATTAAAAGCTAATGTATAACTTGTAATTACTATATCTATGCATCTAGGTAAACATATATGCTCTTTTAAATGCATTTATCTTCTTCATTTTTATCATAAAAACTCTACCCAAGGTAGTTTTTATTTAAAAATTTTTTAAATTAAAATCATGTAATTTTATCATTTTTTCTTATGATGATAGTGGTCTGAAACAAATACTTTGATCACAAATCCTGAGTGTGCAATGCCTTCAACCAAACTACTGCAATTAATATGAAATTCTAAATACAAAATATAATGCCACATAAATAGTATAACAGCCAAGTACTGTCGAATAAGCCATATGTTTTTTCCCATTGTTCAAAAAAAGGAGATGACTTCCCGTCACTTATGTTTCTGATTAGCAAGGTGATTTATGCCACAATCACTAAAAATGCCAGCAAGTGAATGAGAAAATGCATAGTGACTGCACCAGATGTGCACAATAAACAGGAATCCCATTGTAATCTCTGGTACTTAGTTTATATGAAGGTAATGTAGGAAACACTCTTGGATATGGCAAAGTCACTCTTTTTTTACATTTGACTATAAATGATATGAAATAAATTGTGTGTTTTATACTTTATGGCATGCATACATTGATAAATTAGGTACCGTTTTGTATCCGACTTATCTACAAGACAAACCTGGCTAAGATCATGGGGATTAATTGCTTCAGAAGTGTGAAATGCAGCTTTTCCATTCTTTTCTGCACACTCAGTGAAGAAACAATGATTAATCACTGTTTAACTATTCTCTTGAGGATCTACGAGATTGCCAAAGTAGGACTTATCCTCATAAATCCAAAAAATACAGGTTTAGATTTGTTGCCAACAACTGAAAGAACATGAACTTAAACCCATTTGTTATCAGATTAAAATAGTGTCAAGGTTTTAGAACCCTACTGCTACACAATTCCCCTAATATAATAAAAGCACATGTATTTTACAAAAGTAATAATAAACATATATTTTTAAAACTTACAAAATATCCTTGGTTAGTAATGCCAAACATACTCCTGAACTTGATGAGCAGATAATCTCCCTTACCCACGCACATACTTTAATTCTTTTATTTACAAGAATTAAAATACACGCTATCACACGAAAAACTTTAAATGGCTATTTCATATAGAAAATGGCAACTTATTCCAGTCAGTTTTACTCTAGACAGTTTTATTACTGAATGGCAATTATGTGGGTCAAACTATTTAGTTCCAACAGCACTAACATAAATATGAGTCTTTTTACTGAATATGTAAAACTCCAAACTTCTAAGTTGGTACTATAAATGATCCAGAAACATATGTAACATTTTGAACAGAAGTACGTAAGAGCAGAGGTTTCAAATATATTCCAAGTAATTCAGGCTTTCAAAATATCTTCAGCTAATGTTCCCTGGTATACTGAATAAGGTATTTCTTAAGTTGAGGTAAAAATCATTTTTTATATTTATAAAATCTGAGCATATATTTTTTAGTAACTAAAACTTTATTCTGTCTCAATAATAAATGTAATATTAGTGGCATAACTGTCAAACTATTATGAATTAAATGGGTCAGATATTCACACATATAGTAAAAACCAAAGGACATTCACAATAAAACTGGCCAAAAAAAAGAAAAACAAATAACTTGCAAGAAATGATTCTCCAGTTACCTCAGTACCTGCCATACAATAGTTAATAAATAATTGTTAATCAAATGGAAAGATGAATTCAGGTTAATTATACTCCCAAAGTTGATGAGAGTCTATAAACAAAGAATTGTCCTTTTAGCTTTTCCTTACATTCCCAAACATTATCTCCACTTAAGATTATTCAATTCAATGAAAAATATTTAAGAAGAACCATCCTTATGTGTGTTATCAAAAATACACCACTAATACAAAACCCCATAGAGGTAACAATTTGTCTTGTTTAACTTCGAAAAATTATTAGAATGGGATTGGAGGTTTGCAGATGAATATAAATTTTAATTTGCAAGGGAACATGAGTATATGAGAATAAGATAGCTGAGATTCTTGCACTTATATTTTTGCCAATAAATTCATGCTTATAAGAAGAAGAACTCAGTGCAAATGGTTTAGATGAATAACCTAAACACAGAAACGAGGCCCCACATGACAAATTGACAACCTAGTAGAGAAATGCATACATAGAGCCCAAAGAGGGAGACAAATTATAAGATGTTAATAATAAGTATTTACCAAAGCACTGACTATTTTGGCTGTTAACACACGAACTATTCACCTGTGAAAAGGAAAATTCTCTGACAACCTTCTCAGAGTTAGTCCATAAAGTGCTAGGCAGCCTCTCTACAAATAATGACCATATTTCATACACCACATCATGAAAGAATATAGGTACATTCCAAAAGAAAATGAGACTCTTATTCTTGCTTCCTTTAGGGCAATGCATTTAAGTTAGCATTTAGAGAAAACTGAAATAACATAATAAGAAGCATGAGACACATTATTTCTAATTATTACTTCCATAACAGCAGGTGCTACCAAAGATAGAGTACAAAGTACAAGTATACCAAATATTAATATATTTTGACTCTTAGAATAGAACCCTAATTCTAACCCTAACCCTTAGAAATTATGCTATAAGTAGAGAAGTGAACATATTCATGTACAGGAGATATTCTCCAAATTTCTTCCAGATCAGCAACTCAGAAAACTATACCACATTTTAGGAAGATGTGGGGGAAGGGGTTGTAAAGAGTTGAAATTAGTTATGTAAACCCGAAAAGCAAACCACTAGAGATGCTACAGGGAATAGTAAGCACAAAGCTGCTCAGGTTTTTTGCCTTATAACTGCTCCTATACCACCCAATACCCTTCCAACTTAAGCACTACAGTATTAGGACACCATGAAAATGAAACTTGAATCATGTCACAGCATACCGTGAGCAGTATTTACAGCCAGAGGAGAAGTTATACAGAGGTCCCCTATTATCCACAGGTGATACCTTCCCAGACTTCCAATGGATGCCTGAAATCTATTTTTCCCTGTACTTACATACAGGGTAAAATTTAATTTATAAATTAGGCACAGTAAGAGGTTAACAGTAACTAATAATAAAATAGAATAATTATAACTATATGCTATAATCAAAATTATGTGAATGTGGCCCTTTCCCTTCCCCAATCCCCAAAGACATCCCACTCTATTTTCCTATTTTCAGACTGGAGCGTAGGTAAAGTAAAACCACAGATAGTTGAAACCGAGAAAAGGAACCCACAGATAGAGTGTGACTACTGTATCACGACAGAGAGCTGGGAGCTTGAGCAAAAATGGATAGAAAGAATAATTTTATAACTCAGAAACACATGAGAGATACCAGAGATTACATTACACCAACTGGTAAATATAGAATTCTGGTGCCACTATTGCATCTTATATTTATTAATTGCACTCTGGGGCTGAAGTGATAGGGAGAAATATGAATCATAACAAACACAATGGACCCTTGGCATTTGTAGAGTTTTATAATTACAATTTCACCCATATTTAAGCAATCAGGGACATTAAATACTTTTATCATCTTTCTCATAAGGGAGTTTGAAGCATAAGCTTCATAAGGCCGGCATAAGACAGGAGTTGATAGCCCTGCTTCTAATCTTAATGTAACCCAGTGTTTCTATAGAACATTCTGTAGAAATATTTATAAACATGAAACTTTTACAAAACATCAAGAGGGATATCATTCATAACTGATGACCTATTCTATGTCTTCATTCCATTAACAAAAGTTTTTTTGAATCACAAAATTCCTCAACTGGAAACCACCATACATACATTCACATTTAGTAAGTATATGATAAAAACATAATTGCATAAGAATTATAAGACAAGTCTAAAGAAATGAGAAGCAACTACTGAAGATGCTTTGTATATGTCACAGATTCTAGTGGCAGTATTAAGTTGTGACCATATACCATGCCTTCCTTCCAATTATTAGGAACAAACCCAGTATGAGTGAGATCTCCTCTCTAGAACACACACACACACACCCAAAATTAACCAGGAGTAGCAGCACCTGCCTGTAATCCCAGCTACTGGATGATGAGGCAGGCGGAAAGACTAAGCCAAAGAGTTTGAGGTTGCAGTGAGCTATGATGTTTCACTGCACTCTAGCCCAGGCATCAGAGCAAGACCCTTTCTCAAAAAATAAATAAATAAAAAGAAATGAAACACCCATGCTCCTATTTAAAGCAATTCTCTACTTGTGTATAATGCTTTGACAATTCTCCACTCTTTCTTGGATAATCAGTTTATTCCTCTTTATTGCGACACTCCTTTATTGTACAGTATTTCTCTACTTAAGAAAATCCTCTCTTGACCCTAACTTCCCTCTTAAGCTGCCACATAGGGTTTTCCACTCACTCTCCCTTGAACCCACACCAATCACACTTTTGTTTTCTATTGAAGCTGCTCTTCTCAAAGTCACCCATGACCTCCTACTGCTAAATCTAACAGTCAAGTCATAATCCATCTCTAACACCGTCGAATAGTAAGATTTCTCACAGATGATCACTCTTTCTGCCTGGAAACATTTATAGCATTTTCAGATATTCTGAAAGATAAATGATTTTTCCTGTTGTCTCCAGAGTTTTCCTTTCCTGGCATCCTCTACCAATTCCTCTTCTTCTCCTAAGCCCTTTACTTAATGTGCCCAAGGCTAGGACTTTAAATCTCCTCTATCCTTATAATTTACTGCATTGCATCAATTTTACACTTTTAAATTCCATCTACTACTGTGAATTTCCAAAGTTTTTACTTCATCCCAGACATTCCTTAACACCAAAAAGGTATGAGGTAGAACAATTAAGTTTGTAAACTCATCGTCAAAAAAGCACTAAATATCTCATTGCTGAATAGTCACTTTTGAGGTACTCCCCTTGGAAAGCTATGTACCAACACAAGCACCTAGTACACCCTTCAAAGCAATTTTGCAACTCTTTTTCTGGAATGGCCATCAGAGTCATCATCATACAAAGTCTGATAATTAAGTTCACAAAATTATCCTAGAAAAAGTGCTACATACCTTATTGCTGAATATCACTATGGTCACCAGATGGCCAAGAGGAATACTTTCAAGGTGACCATACTGATATTCATCTCTGCAGAATAGGATTGGGGATAACAGGTCTTCTCTATACTTTCCCATAACTACCAAACTTTCTAACAGAAATATTACTTTTATAAGCAGGAAAAAAATTCCTACAACTTATTACCAGGATAAAAATGTCAAGTAAAATGAGAATAGGTACTAGAAGAGACCATTTAGGAAAGGATCTGAGCTATTCTCAGCTGATATTCAGGACTTTAAAAGTTTAAAATGTTTCAAACCAAGAATGATTTGAGGACATCAGGATTCACATACAATGGACACAGACAAAACAAGGAGAGAATCATGAAACATGTATCTTACTAAAAGGCATGATTCTACCAAAGACTTACTCTCTTTTCAACGTTTGAGATCTCACTACCTGTAATTTGCATTCTCACAATCCAATAAGGGCACTGGTGTTTCCCAGTAATTACCCAGTTCTTTCACCAAATCAGGAGATAACTTACATGGAATTTGGGAGAGCAATGAGAAACACAGGGCAGACAAAAGAGGCAGCTTGACTGAGGCAGAAAAGAAACTGCCTCATTTCTTTTACTTTCCCAACAAATCAGTCATGAATAAACACACAAATTTGATGCAGAGTTTGTGAAATTGCAAAGGTGATATATACTGTGTATATATATATATAGTAAGTATTTAGAGAAATATACAAAGACTATAATACAACATAAAGCATATCCCCATTAGTCAGTGTAATAATTACTTCAAGTTTTGTCTAGCTGCATTTATACCTGTGGGAACTGATTCATAAATGTAAATTTTGATTCTTAGTATGAAGTGAATGCTACCTATCTGAGATAACTTCAACTCTAAGTTCAACAACTCTAATTTCCTGCTCCTTTAACAAATGTTAAATGTCTAAAGGGGGTGAAAATAGAAAAGGGAAGTCCTACAAATATAAAATGTATTAAAGTCTGCTTATG
This sequence comes from Arctocebus calabarensis, assembly GCA_963573935.1. Lineage (NCBI taxonomy): Eukaryota > Metazoa > Chordata > Mammalia > Primates > Lorisidae > Arctocebus > Arctocebus calabarensis. Next base: position 19,819 of record CAUYON010158249.1, on the reverse strand, counting down.
GAAAAACATTTTTTAAAGCCCCCTTAAAAAGTTGGCTAAATGAGTAAAAAAATAATGAATAAAATTAAAAGAATGAAAACTGGTAACGGAATTTAGGAGGTGGAAAGACACAGATCAAGAAACCAAGTAATGTCATTGAGGGGACATTATTCTGGGAAGGAGCCTACAGTCTAAATTTGGTAGAATTGTGCAGACACCACATATACTTTTTTATACAAAAACCTAGAAGGCATTACTAGTATGAGGTTATTGAGAGTATTCCATTTTACAACATATATTCTGAATGATTATATGCTTACCTTTCAGTGAGAGTTTTACTGGTCCACAAATCCAGTTGACACTTGAAAATGCATGTTCTTGTTATAGGTCAAAGATGACATCAGGGTCAGTACGATTGAGTACTCCAAATATAAGTCTTGGTAGGCAAGTAAGAATTGGAGAAAAATCAAGAAATAGAGACCAGCTAAGTTCTCCCTCAACTGAGATGGAGGAAACACAGCATTAACCTAGAAAAATAAATAAAATAGCTTCAAATGTTCCTATCTGAGAAGGAACCCTAAACTATAAGAAAAATGCAAAATGAAGGCTAAAAAAATTCATGTCAAAACAATAGCTGCTTATAGGACAAATATTAGCATACTCATTAATTACTTTTTTACCTATTTTAACTCCTCGAAGAAAGGGAGACATTTTATAATCCTAATAATAAATGGCATTTATATATATATACATACACACTCACACACATATACATAAAGCTTCACTATAAAAAAAAATCACCTGTTACAACTTAATTTAACTTTTCAATGAAATGATATGTGTTAAAATAACAAGCATACTATTCTAACACACAGAAAGATAATATCACAATTTAAAAATCACATAATATAAAAAATGGAAATTTGACATTTGAAAACAAATGTGAAAAAAATTCCATTGAAAATGGATTCCAAAGCATTAATAAAATGTAAAATTAGAATACAGATGCATCAGTGATGGCAAGTGAATATTATTTGTAAGGTAATATTAATTTCCAGTCTTTTTCCAGATAAAAAGAAAAAAATCCTATCACTTTTACTAATACACTATACCACAGATTATAAATGATATAGTTACATAAAATCTACAAAAATGACAAATGAATTTCTTAAGTAGGCTATCCAATTTAAGTAAAGAACCTCTTGCTAATAAAACAGTTACTAAACATATTATCACCCTCCTCTAAATTTCATTCTGTTACTTCTTAATGTTCAAATACCTGGTGAGAGTTTATTGGCAGCTCAGCACATGTACACAAAGATAGTAGTGATATTATAATGTAAAACATAAATCAGTAACATGGACCTGAAAAGCATAACAGATCTAGCTGAAACCTGCTAAGATTTAACAGAAATTAATTACTTCAAACACATTTTAGCATTACATGTTACTAAAACCAAATAATAAAGTCACCCTTCTGGAAAAAGGATTTCTAGAAACTGTTTTTGCCCTCTTAGATATATCCATTTTATTGAATACAATCCATGTTTTATTTGTTTGTATATTTATTTGGCAAAGAGAATGATTTATTATATTCTGATGTAGCATGTCCTTATTTCAACTTTCAATCTTATTTGAGAAGTTAAAAAACACCTTTCTAAATTATATTATGATATGGAAAATAAATATTGTCAGCTATCCTTGGACAGTAATATATTCACTTGGTTTTTCTTATATGATTAAACTAAAATCGCTATGCCACTAAAACAAAGCATATATCTCTCATCTTTCCTTTGTAAAATTACAAAATATTTTTATCATATGGCTAGCTCTTTAATATGAAAGATACTTAAATCTTTCAGGTATTCAAAAATATGTGTACTTGATAAAATGTATATTTAAGTAACACAATATATGCTGTCACACTGCTACATCACCACTATGCAAGAATGATGGCAATTTCTTTAGCAAGTGACAGTAATTAAAGGAAAAAATGGCACTACAATCAGTGTCCTGAGTAGTATAATCTGTATTATTCCTAAATAAACCCTTTAGATCAATTTTTAGTTTTAGGCCAGTTTTCAATTTCTTACACTGCTAGGATCATTAATTAACCTTCGTGTTGTGACAGAATATATCAAATAAAAGAACAAATTGACGGCCATCAGATAAACCAAGAAAGAAGGGAAAAAGAACACTATGACCAGGTGTGGTCCTCATGATTGTAATCCTAGCACTCTGGGAGGCCAAGCCAGGTGAACTGCCTAAGCTCAGGAGTTTGAGACCAGGCTGACCTGCTAAATATAGAAAAACTGGCTAAGAGTAGTGGCAGGCACCGTAGCCCCAGCTACTGGGGAGGCTGAGGCAAAAAGATTGCTTGGGTCCAGGAGATTAAGGTTGCTCTAAGCTCTTATGATGCCACAACACTCTACCTAAGGTGACAGAATGAGACTCTGTCTAAAAAAAAAAAAAAAAAACCAAGAAAAAAAGACAAAACACTATGGGCAGAATTAGGAAACACAGAAGACCATCTCTATAGCAAGACTGTATGAAACAAGAGAACATCCTCAACAATCCATATGCAGAAGGAATATTTACCACAGTCTCACTGAAAGGATATACCAGTTCTTTTCCAAGTTATTCTCCTAGGAATTGCATAAAAATTGAGAAATCTAGAAATAGATATACACATGCGCATACAAAAATTATTGTCAGTGTGTAAGTTACTGCTACCATGGGACTGCAATAATTTATGTAACATCTGTTTTCATATTTTCCTAATTTTTTTCATAATTAACATGCATATTTAACGCACAAATGCTCAGACCATCTCTTTTCTGCTGACTGTGCCTCTTTTTTTCTTTTTTTTTTAAATTGTGCACTCTTAGAATTCAGGACGGATGAAAACCAAAATCCTAGTGAAAGCACTAATTTTAAAATGTAAACAATAGTACTGAGCCAATTTTCAAGAAAATACTGAAGTCTTAAGAGTTTTCACAAATACACTTCAATCTGCTAGCTAAGGCCCAAATACAAAATAGACAATATAAAAGTACTCCCAATATTACTTTAACCTTCTTGATTTCTTTCCAACTTTTATAAGAACTGAGAAACTTACTAAGATATCTATGTTTCCTTGTCTTGAGAAGGGTAGTACAATTTTAAAATTGCCATGCCTTGGCCAACTAAAATAAATGAACACATTCCACAAGATAAAACATCAAGATATATGTGACCAGCTGTATCTTTTTTAAACTGTAAACTTCAAATACATGGAGTTCATGGAAAGGAACAAATTTTTATTCTAATGCTCACTGGAATGCAGTATAATCCATTTCTGGGACACTCTCAACCTATAGTGGGTATTTCAAAATTTAAAATGTTACCTGTGGCCCAACGAACACATAAAAAATTTCTCATCATCCCATATTCAAAACCACTTTGAGATATCACCTAACCCCAGTGAGAATAGGCCACATCACAAGGTCCCAAAGCTGCAGATGCTGGCATGGGTGTGCAAAGAAGGCAACACTTATACACTGCTGGTGGGACTTCCAAATCTTTTTGGAAAGAAGTATGGAGAATGCTCAAAGAACTAAAAGCAGACATCATGTTTGATACCACTATCCCATTACGAGGTATCTCTCTTGTCGCCGCCGGGAACACTATGCCTCCCAGTCCCACACAAAAGAAGCAGGCATGAGAGAGAGGGAGGGGCAAGATGGCCGACTGGAAGCAGCTTCTGACAGAGGCTCCTGTCCAAAAGGAAAGATAACCTCCAGAAACTGCCCAATTGAGCTAAATACTGGGAGCCCAGCCGAGAGAGAATTAATAACTGCTGCTCACCTCTAATGACGCAAGATGCGACTCAAAAAAACCAAGCTTCAGGCAAAAAAATTGAACTACAATTTTCCACCATTCTGAACTTCCAGAACACCTTTCCCCCCTTATCTGACGCACCAGAAGCCTGACCTCTGCTGCAATTGAGGGAGGAGGACTTGAGCAGTGACCACCCTCCCTGTCTGCCACACCAGGCGGCCCACAAGGTAAGAGACTATGGGGCCCAACTGACCTCCCCCACCACCAGTCCCCAGGCAAAGAACTCCACCTGGAAACATGGGGCTCCACTCCGACTCCCACTGAGCCCACCACCCACTGGCCAGGGACTCTGCAGGGACTCCTGTAGTGGCTCCAATCTGTGCCCCACGGGTCTCAGCCAGCTTCCCAGAGCGGCCAGGAACTCTGCGAGGATACCTCCGTGGCCCCAATTGGCACCCCAACTCCTGTGCTGCCCTGATTGGCACTGCCTTGGGCATTGCCAACAGTAGCCAGGAACTCCTCTGGAACTTGGCAGCGGCCAGGAACTGTCCCCGGGTGGCCCCAATTGGCCCTACCCTTGGCCAGGAACTCCACCGGGACTCCCATTCACCCTGTTTGGCCCTTGCCTTGGCTGCAGCCAACAACAGCCAAGGACTCCTCTGGGAACCTGCCTACCTGCCCCGGCCAGGAATTCCGGGAGTCAAACAACACGTGCCCTCCCTCTGGAACTCTCTTCCCAGCCAGAGACCACTGGAAGCATGGGTTCCCCTTGCAAAGGCCATCAGGTGCACCATCCAATGCCCTGCTGCTTGATTCAGGCGTGCCACACTCTGGAGCTGCTCCCACAGTCAGAAATCTCTGGTTGGGGCAGTCCCAAAGGAGATACACAGGATCACTCCCTACAAAGATCCAGCAACAACAGACTGATCCTGCAGGGATCTGATCTGGGAAAGACACCTCCCCAACTCTGAGGACGGTCATAAGCAACAGTGAAAAATAATCATGAGGTGGAATCAACAGAAAAACTCTGGCAATATGAATGATCAGAGTAGATCAACTCCCCCAAGGAACGACAAGGTAGATACACCACAAGATCCCTTGGATAAGCAAATGGCAGAGATGTCAGAAATCGAATTCAGAGTCTGGATAGGAAATAAGATCAGCGGAATGGAGGAAAAGATGGAACTAGAATTTCAAGCAGTAATCCAAAAATGACCCAAAAGATGTCTCAAGAGTTCAACAAATTCAAAGACAAAATGACCAAAGATTTTGACACATTAAGACAAGAAGTTATAGCCCTCAAAGATCTGAGAAATACAGTACAATCCCTCAGTAACACAATGGAGCAAGCAGAAGAAAGGATTTCTGACATGGAAGACAAAGCTTTCAAATGCTCCCCAAACTTCCAAAGAGGAAAAGAAATAGAAAGCAAACACGGATCAATCTCTCAGAAAACTCTGGGATAACTCTAAGTAAACCAATATTCGCCTCATAAGGATACCTGAAAATGATGAAGGGGCATCACAAGGCACAGAGTCTCTTCTTTATGAGATTATGAAAGAGAACATTCCAGACATGCCAAGAGATTCTGAAATTCAGATAGCAGACAGTTTCAGAACCCCAGCATGACTCTACCCAAACAAGACATCCCTCAGGCACATCATAATCAAGTTCACTACAGTTAATACGAAGGAGAAAATTCTGAAAGCGGCCAGACGTAAGAAATCCATTACCTACAAAGGGAAGAATATTAGAATAACTGCAGATCTCTCTGATCAAACCTTTCAAGCTAGAAGAGAATGGTCATTGACTTTTAATCTCCTAAAACCAAAGAACTTTCCACCCAGGATCCTGTACCCAGCTAAACTGACTTTCATTTATGATGGAGAAATTAAATACTTTAATGACATCCACATGTTGAAGAAATTTTCAATAAATAAACCAGCTCTCCAGGATACTATCAGACCTATCCTCCATAATGACCAGCATAATCCTCCACCACAAAAGTAAACTCACCAAGAAACTTTTTATCAAATTTAAACTCCCACAGTGATGAAAGGATTAAAAATGTCCACTGGACTTTTTAAAGATTTATCATTATTCTCAATTAATGTAAATGGTTTAAATTGTCCTCTAAAGAGCCATAGGTTGGCTGACAGGATACAAAAACTCAGGCCAGATATCTGCTGCATACAAGAATTTTATCTTACCTTAAAAGATAAATTTAGACTGAAGGTAAAGGGATGGTCATCTATATTCCAGGCAAATGGAAAACAGAAAAAAGCAGGTGTTGCAATCTTATTCACAGATACAATAGGCTTTAAACCAACCAAAGTAAGGAAGGATAAAGACACACACTTCATATTTGTTAAAGGTATTACTCAATATGATGAGATTTCAATTATTAATATTTATGCACCCAAACAGAATGTACCTCAATTTATAAGAAAAATTAATATACATGAGTAACTTGATTTCCTCCAGCTCCATAGTAGTTGGAGATTTTAATGTTCCTATAGCAGTATTGAATTGATCCTCCAAAAAGAAGCTAAGTAAAGAAATTTTAGATTTAAACTTAACCATTCAACATTTGGATTTAACAGACATCTACAGAACATTTCATCCTAATAAAATTGAATACACGTTCTTCTCATCAGCCCATGGAACATACTCCAAAACTGATCACATCTTAGGTCACAAGTCTAACCTCAACAAATTTAAAAGAATAGAAATTATTCCTTGCAGCTTCTCCGACAATAGTGAAATAAAAGTTGAACTTAATGACAACAGGAATCTGCATGCTCATACAAGAACATGGAAGCTAAATAACCTTATGCTGAATGATAGATGGGTCATTGATGAGATTAAGAAGGAAATTACCAAATTTTTGGAACAAAATTACAGTGAAGACATGAATTATCAGAACCTCTGGGATAGTGCAAAGGCATTCCTAAGAGGGAAATTTATAGCACTGCAAGCCTTCCTCAAGAAAACGGAAAGAGAGGAGGTTAACAACTTAATGGGACATCTTAAGCAACTGGAGAAGGAAGAACATTCCAACCTCAAACCCAGCAGGAGAAAAGAAATCACCAAAATTAGAGGAGGATTAAATGAAATTAAAAACAAAAGAATTATACAACAGATCAATAGGGCGGTGCCTGTGGCTCAAAGGAGTAGGGCACTGGCCCCATATGCCAGAGGTGGCGGGTTCAAACCCAGCCCCAGCCAAAAACTACCAAAAAAAAAAAACCAAACAGATCAATAAATCAAAAAGTTGGTTCTTTGAAAAGGTCAGTAAAACAGATAAATCTTTGGCTAACCTAATCAGGAAAAAAAGAGTAAAATCTCTAATTTCATCAATCAGATATAGTAAAGACAAAATAAAAACAGACCCTCAGAAATTCAAAACATCCTTAATGAACATTACAAGAAACTTTACTCTCAGAAATATGAAAATCTGAAGGTAACTGACCAATATTTGGAAGCACGCCACCTACCAAGACTTAATCAGAACGTAGTGGAAATCTTAACAGTCCTATATCAAGTTCTGAAGTAGCATCAACTATAAAAAATCTCCCTAAAAAGAAAAACCCGGGACCAGATGGCTTCACGTCAGAATTCTACCAAACCTTTAAAAAAGAACTAGTACCTATATTACTAAACCTCTTCCAAAATATAGGAAAATAAGGAATACTACCCAACACTTTCTATGAAGCAAACATCACCTTGATCCCTAAACCAGGGAGAGACCCAAGAAGAAAAGAAAACTATAGAACAATATCACTAATGAACATTGATGCAAAAATATTTAACAAGATACTAACAAACAGAATCCAACAACACTTCAAATAAATTATACACCATGACCAAGTGGGCTTTATCCCAGGGTCTCAAGGCTGGTTCAATATACGTAAATCTATAAATGTAATCCAGCACATAAACAAATTAAAAAATAAAAACCATACGATTCTCTCAATTGATTCAGGAAAAGCTTTTGACAATATCCAGCATCCCTTCATGATTAGAACACTTAAAAAAAATTGGTATAGAAGGAACATTTCTCTAACTGATAGAGGCCATTTACAGCAAACCCACAGCTAATATCGTATTGAATGGAGTTAAATTGAAACCATTTCCACTTAGATCAGGAACCAGGCCAGGTTGCCCATTGTCTCCATTGTTCTTCAACATCGTAATGGAAGTTTTAACCATTGCAATCAGGGAAGAAAAGGCGATCAAGGGTATCCACATAGGGTCAGAAGAGATCAAACTTTTACTCTTCGCAGATGATATGATTGTATATCTGGAAAACACCAGAGATTCTACTACAAAACTTTTAGAAGTGATCAAGGAATACAGCAGTGTCTCAGGCTACAAAATCAACACCCCTAAATCTGTAGCCTTTATTTATACCAATAATAGCCAGGCCAAAAAAACAGTCAAGGACTCTATTCCTTTCACAGTAGTGCCAAAGAAGATGAAATATTTGGGAGTCTACCTAAAACAAGGATGTGAAAGATCTCTATAAAGAGAACTATGAAACTTTAAGAAAAGAAATAGCTGAAAATGTTAACAAATGGAAAAACATACCATGCTCATGGCTGGGAAGAATCAACATTGTTAAAATGTCTATACTACACAAAGCAATATATAATTTTAATGCAATTCCTATCAAAGTTCCATTGTCATATTTTAAAGATCTTGAAAAAATACTTCGTTTTATATGGAATCAGAAAAAAACTAGAATAGTCAAGACATTACTCAGAAATAAAAACAAAGCAGGAGGAATCACGCTATCAGACCTGAGACTATACTATAAATTGATAGTGATCAAAGCAGCATGGTATTGGCACAAAGACAGAGAGGTAAATGTTTGGAACAGAATAGAGAACCAAGAGATGAATCCAGCTACTTACCATTACTTGATCTTTGACAAGTCAACTAAAAACATTCTGTGGGGAAAAGACTCCCTATTTAACAAATGGTGCTGGGTGAACTGGCTGGCGGCCTGTAGAAGATTGAAACTGGACCCACGCCTCTCACCATTAACTAAGGTAGACTCTGACTGGATTAAAGACTTAAACTTCAGACATGAAACTATCAAAATATTAGAAGAAAGTGCAGGGGAAACACTTGAAGGAATCAGCTTGGGTGAATATTTTATGAAGAGGACTCCCCAGGCAATTGAAGCAGTGTCAAAAATACACTACTGGGACCTGGTCAAACTAAAAAGCTTCTCTACAGCCAGAAACATAGTAAGTATAGCAAGCAGACAGCCCTCAGAATGGGAGAAAATATTTGCAGGTTATGCCTCTGACAAAGAACACAGAGAACTCAAACGTATTAGCAAGAAAAGAACAAGTGATCCCATTTCAGTGTGGGCAAAGGACTTGAAGAGAATCTTCTCTAAGGAAGATAGGCGTACAGCCTACAGATACATGAAAAAATGCTCACCATCCTTAATCATCAGAGAAATGCAAAACAAAACTACTTTGAGATACCACCTAATTCCAGTAAGATTAGCCCACATGACAAAATCCCAAAACCAGAGATGTTGGCGTGGATGTGGAGAAAAGGGAACACTTCCCACTGCTGGTGGGAATGCACAATGATACGTTCCTTTTGGAAGGATGTTTGGAGAGTACTTAGATATCTAAAAATAGACCTGCCATTCTATCCTATAATTCCTTTACTGGGTATATACCCAGAAGACCAAAAATCACATTATAACAAAGACATCTGTACCAGAATGTTTATTGCAGCCCAATTCGTAATTGCTAAGTCATGGAAGAAGCCCAAGTGCCCATCGACCCATGAATGGTTTAATAAATTGTGGTACATGTATACCATGGAATACTATGCAGCCTTGAAGAAAAATGGTGACTTTACCTCTTTCGTGTTTACATGGAGGATGGAACTGGAACATATTCTTCCTAGCAAATTATCTCAAGAATGGAAGAAAAAGTATCCAATGTACTCAGCCCTACTATGAAGCTAATTTATAGGTTTCATGTGAAGGCTATAACCCAACCATAGCACTAGAATATGGGGAAATGGGCAATGGAGAGGAGGGGTGGGAGGAGGTAGGGGTGGAGAGAGGGTAATTGGTGGGGCCACATCTATGGTGCATCTTAGAAGGGTACAGTCATAACTTACTAAATGCAGAATAAAAATGTCTTCATACAATAACTAAGAAAATGCCATGAAGGCTACGTTAAATAGTTTAATGGAAACATTTCAGATTGTATATGAAACCAACACACTATACCCCTTGATTGCACTAATGTATGCAGCTATGATTTAATAAAAAAAGAAAAAGAAAAAGAAAAAAGAAAAAGCAGGCATGACATGGATTGAAGTGCTCACTTGCAAGAGGTGGGCTAAGCAGAGGTGCAGGAGAGCCTTGAGCCCCCTCTGCAACGGCTATTTATTAAGGTGATACACAACAGGTGTGGAGAGTTAAAGTTATGACATATGAGGGTGGCATGCGTAAGGATTGCCATGTGCTTTTCCCCACATGCTCTTTCCTCACGTGTTCGTTTCCCACAACCCCCATGAAGAAGCACCGAACATCAATGTTTAATACCTGCTTACTAACAAGTGACCGATCTTTCTCATTCCAGAACACTGAGTTACTTGGGGGCTTGCCCCTAAAGTCACAAAACATCTCTAGGCTTGCCAGGAGACTGTCCTGTTCTCAGCGTTTCCTTTTAATGTGGTAAGAATCAGTAACTGTTCTTGCAAGCATGGTATTCATCCTGCTACACTTCCTAGAATAAAAAAATTATTTTACAATAGGGACATTTTCACTCGAATGTTTATAGCAGCTCAATCCACCACTGCAACGATTAAAAAACAACCCAAGCACCCATCAACCCATGAATGGATTAATAAACTGTGGTATATGTATACCATGGAATACTATTCAGCCATAAAAAGACAGAGATTTGCATCTTTTGTATTTATGTGGACAGCTCTGAAAAATATAATCCTAAGTGAAGTATCTGGAGAGTGGAAAAGCAAAAATCCCATGTCCTCAAAACTAAGCTGAACCTAGTAGATCAACCACTAGAGGCACATAGGAAAGAAAAACAAATTCAAGAAGACGGGAAGGAACTCAGTAAGTTCCTACCTGACAGATACCTTATAGGAGTATATGGAACACTTTGTGGGTAAAGGACTCAACTACAACTCAGACTTTACCTTACAAATGCAAAAAGTGTAACCTAATCATATGTACCCTCATATTAAGCCAAAATAAAATAAAATGCTAGTTGTTTATTTTTAATAGAAAATTAGAGTCAAATTAAACAAATACTATGACTCAAGATTCCCAAGTAACAATGCTTAGCATGCCAACACCTATGATCCCATCTGTACTTGATTCACTTTAGAATTAGCCACTTTATGTTTTAACTACCTAATTGCCTAGTTCAGTCAGCTATTTAATATTTACTGTCTATTGTCAGGGCCATTTTAGGTCTTTGGAAGTACTCAAATTGCCTCAGCACTTATGGAACTTACATTTTACTTGGAGAAACAGATGATACCTAATAATCATGCAAATACTTACTTACAAACAGAAATAAATGCTATTTACAAGTATGGGGAGAAAGCCATGAAATTTTATAACAGGAAGTCTTGATTTAGTCCAGAGATCAAAGGTCTCAAAAAGAGTAACTGAGATGAGATAGTCAAGGTGCAGGAAGTATTTTAGTCTGGGGCACAGCCAGTGCAAAGGTCCAAAAGCTGGAGTGAGAGTAGCATGAAGTCAAGAAAATTCAGTTATTGCCGGAGAGGGAAAGCAGGTGAAACAAAATGAGGCTGAAAAGGCCAGGAAAGTCAATGAAGTTTTAAACAGGTATGACAATCAACTCTACTTTGAAAACATAACAAATCTGGCTGAATCAGAGACAAGGGTAAGAGAGATGAAAAGGGAAGAATAAGATGCAAAATGACAGAGCTTAGACAACACCTATTGTGGTGATAATGGAGAAAGTAAAAAGAGATTTGTGGGATAACAATCAACAGAACTTAGTAGAAGGTTAGATTTTTTAAGAAGATGTAGATGGATAGCAACTCTGTTCTCTGACATAAGGAACCTTAGAAGGATCAAGTATAGAGGAAAGAACCTGTTCAGAGATATCCTGTAGGCATTTCAATTCAAATGTTTATTAGCCATTTGTCTTTCTTTAGAGAAGGTTCTATTCATCTCACTATCCCATGAGGGTTGTTGGCTTTTTGTTGTTGTCGTTTTTTGCTTAATTTTAGTTCTCTGTAGATTCTACTTATCAAGGTTTTGCCCAATTCATAATATGCAAATATCTTTTCCCATTCTGGTGGTTGTCTATTTGGTTTAGTTGCTGTCTCCTTAGTTGTACAGAAGTTTTTCGGTTTAATTAAGTCCCATTTGTTTATTTTTGTTGTTGTTGCAACTGCCACAGAAGTCTTATTTCATAAAATCTTCAAGTGTCTTCCCCACACTTTCTTCAAGGATTTTTATTGATTCATGCCTTAGATTTAGATCTTTCATCCATCTTGAATCAATTTTAGTGAGTGAAGAAAGATAAGAGAAATGCAATCAAAATCACCCTGAGATATCACCTAACCCCAGTGAGAATGGCTTATATCACAATGACTCAATGCTTCAGATGCTGGCAGGGTTGTGGAGAAAAGGGAACACTATTACACTGCTGGTGGGGCAGCAAACTAATACAACCCTTTTGGAAAGAAGTATGGAGAACCCTCAAAGAACTTAAACTAGATCTCCCATTTCATCCTGCAATCCCATTACTGGGCATCTACCCAGAAGAAAAAAAAATCATTTTATCATAAGGACATTTACACTAGATTGTTAATCACAGCTCAATTTACAATCACCAAAATGTGGAAACCACCTAAATACCCTCCAATCCAGAAATGGATTAACAAGCTGTGGTATATGTATACCATGGAATACTATATAGCCACTAAGAAGGATGGTGACTTTACATCTTTTATATTAATCTGGATGGAGGTGAAATATATTTTTCTTAGTAAAGCATCACAAGAATGGAGAAGCAAGAATCCAATGTACTCAATTCTAATATGAGGACAATTAATACTAGTCCATGGTAGGGGGAGGGGGAATGGGGAATGGAAGAGAGGGAGGCAGAGAGGGGGGTGTGGGGCCACAATGTGTGACACACCTCTTGGGCACAGGACACTATTAATAGAGTGACTTCACACAGCAAACGCAAGCAGTATAACCTGGCTCATTGTACCCTCAATGATTCACCAACAATAAAAAAAAAAAAAGGATCAAGCTACAAGAATAGTCTGGAGCTGTAAGAACTGTCTGTGCTAGAACCACATTTTAAATTTGCCAAAAAGCCGGATGCAGTGGCACATGTCTGTAATACTAGCACTTGGTGAGGCCAAAACGAATGGATTGCCTGAATTCACATGTTCCAGACCAGCCTGGGCCGGAAGGAAACCTTGTTTGTAAAAATAACTGGGTGTTGTGGAGGGTGCCTATAGTCTCAACTACTTGGGAGTCTGTGGCAAGAGAATCGCTTAAGCCAAGAGTTTGAGGTTGCTATGAGCTATGACACCATGGCACTCTACCAAGGGTGACAAACTAAGACTCTGTCTCAAAAAAATAGTAAAAATTTTTAAAAAATAAAATTTGCCAGAATATGGGTAGTTTTAAAAACAATGGAGGCCTACATTCTTTTCCCAAAGAAAAATCTCTTCACACATCCAGTGCCTCCCTGGTTGCTATTATATACCACATCAGAACAGAAAAGCGTATGATATTTCACAATTTAACAAACACATTTAGCCTACAATTCATTAACTTCACAAGGCATATTTGCATTTTATGTCTTATCTTAAATCGTTGAGTAATAGTCACCATTTATTGGAATGACTACTCTGGGACAGAACTATACTAAGCACTCCAAAAATATGCCTTAGGTCATTAATCCTCACAATAATCTTAGAATGTAAGAAATAATCATGCCCACTTTCAGCTGAGGACACTGAAGTTTAGGGAAGTGTGAAGTTGCTAGAAAAGTGAATTAATTGGTAAAGCCATATTTCTAGCCCAAAGCTACATTACCCACAGACTACACACATTCCACTAAAAAAGGTTAGCATGTGTAGTGTCAAAAGTTTCAGCTTCATCAACCTTATTACAATCCTGGCCCCAAAAGACCATCTTAAGCTTTCCTAACATACATTTCCTCACCTACAATTCCGACCTTGCTAAGAAACATTAACATTTTAGGAAACACCAGTGAAACCTCTGACACATTCCACATTACGGGGCATCATCAGTAACATCACATGTTCCTCCACCACAGGCCTGTCAGTTGAGAAAGGACTTAGAGCAGGTTATTCACAGATCTCATTGTCCTTCAACTAAGACTGATCCTGAAAGCTTTGAAATTTTCCTCATGTGAAAATGGTAGTTCATTAGGAACAGCTTACTCAGTTTACCTCTGGGGAACAAAAGAGCTTCCATCAGAAGAGACAAAAGCCAAAATCCTAAAAGCTATCAGTAGAAATTCATCAGTGGTTCCAAAACTCTAGTGTATATAAAAGCACACGAGAAGCTTATCAAAATTAAGATTTACAATCAGATACTCACAAATATTCTAATCAGCCAGTGGAACAGAAGACTTTTCAAGCACTCTATCTACCTATATATCTACCAACTAAAACCAGTTTCCATTCTTTAGCCATATACTTAGATTTAGAGTCTATAGTCTATTATTCGTTTTTGTTTTTAACCATTTATTATTTGTATAATATTCATGGGGTACAAGTATAATTTTGCTACATTGATATACACCATGGTGAAATCAGGGCATTCACTGAAAAACACAGTATACCTACTAAGCAACTTCCCACTATCTACTCCACTCTAACTCCCCTGGACCTCTCTCAGTATATTCACTGTCCTTTGTTCCACACTCTTGATTTCATGTGTACACATTATTTAGCTCCCAGTTATAAATGAGACTATTTGGTATTTGTATCTGAGTTGTTTCACTTAAGAAAAGGACTGCCAGTTCCATCCATGTTGCTGAAGAGACATGATTTCTTTATTTTCTTTAGCTGAAAGTATTCCATTGTGTATATATCCATTTTCTTTAACCTGTCTTCCAGTGATTAACAATTAACTTGATTCCATAATCTACTATTGTGACTAGTGCTGCAATAAATGTATGTGTGCAACTATTATTTATACATATATTGACTTCTTTTCCTTTGGTTAGATACTCAACAAGTTGAATAACCAGATTATATGATAATTTTGTTTTATGTTCTTTGAGAAATTTCCATCCTGTGTTCCATCTAGACTGCATTAATTTACATTTCCATCAACAGTGTATATGAATTTCCTACAAATGTAGGAATGTAGATGTATAAGGATTTCTCTACATCCTCATCAATATATTATCATTTGTCTTTTTAATAGTAGCCACTCTGATTGATGGAAGATGATTATCTCAATGTGTTTTTTGTTTTGTTTTGTTTTGAGACAGGATCTTGCTCTGTTACCCAGGCTAGAAGAATGTAGTGGACTTATCATAGCTCACTGCAACTTCAAACTCCTGGGCTCAAACAATCCTCCTACCTCACCCTCCTGAGTAGTTGGACTAAGGCTTATGCCACCATACCTGGATAATTTTTCTTTTTTTTGATACAAATTGGGTTTTGCTCTTGCTCAGGGTAGCTTCAAGCAATCTACCACTTCAGCCTCCCAAAATGCTAGGATTTTAGCCATGAAACACCAGGGTGACCTACATTGTGGTTTTAATTTGGATTTCTTTGATTAGTGATATTGAACCTTTTTTTATACACTTGCTGACCATCTGTCTTCTTTAAAAAAATGTCTGTTGGTTCGGCGCCTGTAGCTCATGCAGCTAAGGTGCCAGCCACATACACCCAGAGCTGGCGGGTTTGAATCCAGCCCAGGCCTATCAAACAATAATGACAACTACAACCAAAAACTAGCCGGGCATTGTGGTGGTACCTGTAGTCTCAGCTACTTGGGAGGCTGAGGCAAGAGAATCGCTTAAGCCCAGGAGGTGGGTTGCTGCAAGCTGTGATGCCACAGCAATCTACTGAAGGTGACAGCTCGAGGCTCTTTCTTGAAAAAAAAAAGTCTTTTCATGCCCTTAGTCCACTCATTAAAGGGGTTTTTTTGCTGCTACTGAGGTCTTTTGAGTTTCTTATAAAATCTGGATATTACTCCCCTATCAGATGTAGTATGCAAATATTTTTACTCATTCTGCAGGTTGTGTGTTCACACTGTTATTTCTTTTGCTATACTAAAGTTCTGTAGTTTCATGAAATCCCATTTGTTTATAATTGTGCTTTTGCTTTGTGCCTTTGAGGTCTTAGTCGTGAATTCTTTGCCTAGATTAAACCAACACAAAGAAGAGTTTTCCTAGGTTTTTCTCTGCTGATTTTATAGTTTTGGGTGTTACATTCGAGTCCTTAATCCATCTTGAGTCAATTTTTGTATATGGTGAGAAATGGGGTTCCACTTTCATTATTCTACCTATGGCAATGCAATTTTCCCAGCACAATTTCTTGAGAAAGGTATACTTTCCCTAGTGGATGATATCGTCAGTTTTATCAAAGATCAGTTAGCTGTAAGTATGTGGTGTCTTTGTTTCTGGGTTCTCTATTCTGTTCCATTGATCTATGTGTCTAGTTTTATACCACTACCACGCTGTTTTGCTTACTGTGACTTTGTACTATAATTTGAACGCAGGCAATATGATGCCTCCAGCTTTGTTCTTTTTCTTTAAGAATACTTTGGCTAATCGGCCTATATTGGAGTTTCATATGAATTTTCGATTTTTCTAACTCTGTAATAAATCACATTGGTATTTTGATAGAGATTGCACTGAATATGTAAATTGCTTTAGGCAGTATGTTCATTTTAAGGATATTAAGTCTTCTGATCCATGAGAATAGGATGTTTTTCCATTTGTTGGTGTCTCCTACAATTCCTTTTATCAGAGCCTTGTAGTTTTCTTGTAGAGATCATTCACCTCCTTGGTTAAATAAATTCCTAGGTTATTTATTTATTTGCAGATATTGTAGATGGCACTGCCCTCTTGATTTGGTTTTTAGTTAGATAGTTACTGGCATACAGAATGCTACTGATCTTTATACACTAATTTTGTATACTAAACCTTTTCTGAATTTATCAAACCTGAAAGTTCCTTGGTGGAGTCTTCACAGTTTTCTACATATAAGATCATATTATCAGCGAACATAGAGAGCTTGAATTCCTCCTTTCCAATTTGAATGCTTTTTTTTTTTTTCCTGTCGTGTGATAGATGGCATGCTATGTTAAATTAGAGTACTGAAAGTGGGCATTCTTGTCTTATTCCAGTTTCTAGAGGTAATGCTTTAAGTTTTCTCCATTATGTATGATGCTATTTGTGAATCTGTTGTACGTAGCCTTCATTATTTTGAGGACTGTTCCTTCAGTGCCTACTTTGAAAAAATTCAGCATTTTCATCATGAAGAAATCCTGATTTTTTTTCAAATGCTTTTTCTCCATCTATCAATATGATAATATGTTTTTTCCTTAATTCTGTCTGTGTGATACAATCACATTAACATGTATCTGTTAAATCATCCTTGCATACCTGGTATAAAGCTCTCTTGATTATGGCATATTATCTTTTTAATATGCTACTGCATTTAATTGTCTAGTATTTTGTTGAGAATTTTTACAACTACGTTCATCAATGATATTAACCTGTAGGGTTTTGTTGTTGCTGTTATTATGTCCTTGTTTGGTTTTGGTATCAGAGTGTTACCAGGATGTATTGGAGAGACTTTCCCCCTCAATTTTCTGGAACAATTTCAGGAGGATTGATACTAGAATTTCCTATGTGTTTGACAAATCAAATGGCTCCTCAGCATTTTTTTATTGTAGTCAAGAGAATTTTTATCACTGATTCAACCTCACTACTTGTTATAGGGCTGTTCAGGATTTCTTTTTCTTCCTCATACAATTTTGGTACATTTTATGTTCCCCCAAATTTATCTATTTCCTCCAGGTATTTTAGTTTGTGAGTATATAGTAGTTAATAATATTCTCTAATGATCTTTTGTATTTCTATGATATCAGTTGACAATGAAAATGACTCCTTTTACAATTTTGACTCTGTTTATTTGTAACTTCTCTCTTCTTTTCTTGGTTACTCTAGCTAGTATTTTATTGATCTTGTTTATTGTTTTGAAGAAACCAACTTTTTGTTTTGTTGATCATTTGTATTTTGTTGTTTTTGAAGGGGTTTGTTGTTTCATTTAGGGGGTTTTTGAAGGGGTTTCCCTATTTCATTTAGTTTGGTTCTGGTTTATTTCTTTGACATATTCTAGCTCCACTGTCCCAGTTAGAATGTAGTGGTGTCACCACAGTTCACTGAGCTCAAGCAATCCTCTGCCTCCTGCTGGAATTATAGACATGTACCACAATGAACAGTTTTTTTTTTTTTTTCTATTTAGTAGAAAAAGAGTCTTACTCTTATTCAGTCAGTCTTGAACCTCTAACTTCAAATGATTCTCCTACATCTCCCTCCCAGAATGCTAGGATTACAGACATGAGCAATCATACTTAGCCTTTGGCTCTGATCTGTTAATTCTTTGCTTCTGCTAACTTTTAGTTTGGTTTGTTTTCACTTTTCTAGTTCCTTGAGGTACAGTATTAGGTTGTTAATTTGTGATCTTTCAACATTTTTTGTTGTAGGCATTTAATGTTATAAATTTCCATGTTATCACTGTTCTTGCTATATCCCACAAGTTTTAGTATGCTAAGTGTTTATTTCCATTTGTTTCAAAAATATTTTAATTTCTGTGGTAATTTCTTTGTTGAACCAGTGATTATTCGAAAGTATGCTGTTAAATTTTTATGCATTTTTCATAGTTTCTGACATTCCTCTTCATACTGATTTCTAGCATTATTCCATTGTGGTCTGGAAAGGTATTTGATATGATTTTGTTATTTTAAAGTTTGTTTAGGGCTTGTTTTGTAGCCTAGCCTTTGTTTTGTGGCCTATTTTGGAGAATATTCCATGGGTTGATGAAAACAATGTATAACCTATAGTTACTGGGAAGCATGTTCTTTAAATGTCTGTTAAGTCCATTTGGTCTAAAGTCTAATCTAAATCCAATGTTCTTTTGTTGATTTTCTGTCTCTATGATCTGTTCAGTACTGTGAGCAGGGTTTTGAAATCCCCAACTTTTATTGTATTACTGTCTATCGCTTTCTTTAAGTCTGTTAACATGAATCTAAGAGCGCCAATGTTGGCTGCATATATATTTAGGTTGTTATATCTTCTTGCTAAATTGATCCCTTTACCATCATATAATAACCTTTTCTCTTTTTTTGAATGTTTTGATTTAAAGTCTGTTTTATCTGATATAAATAAAGCTACTCCTGCTTGCTTTTAGAATTTTTTCCTTAAGATGTATACTCCCTGCCTGGGCATTGTGGCTCACACCTATAATCCTAGCACTCTGAGAGGCCAATGTGAGTGCATTGCTTGAGCTTAGGATTTGAAGACCAACCTGAGCAAGCGAGAGACTCTGTCTCTACTAAAAATAGAAAAACCAGCTGGGCCTTGTGGCTGTTACCTACAGTCTCAGCTACTCAAGAGGCTGAGGTAGAGGGATCACTTGAGCCCAGGTATTTGAGATTGCTGTGAACTAGGCTGATGCCACAGCACTCTAGCCTGGGGAAAGAGTGAGAGACTCTGTCATTAAAAAAAAAAAGAGGAGGAGGAGCCAAGATGGCAGTCTGTAGCCAGCTTTCTGCAGACGCTCCTGTCCAGAAGGAGAGTTAAGGGACAGAAATTTGGCAAGAAAGCCAACGGTTTGGAGCTGAGCCAAGAGACAAGGTCGAGGAACACACATCAACACTGCTGGAGCGACCTGCGACCCCAAGGATACAAATAAAAGGTACAGAGCATATCACCAAGCGGACGGGAGTCCCCTCCCCCAA
>CAUYON010158244.1:0-42046 GCA_963573935.1 Arctocebus calabarensis | reverse complement strand
AAAAAAAAAAAAAAAAAAAAAAAAAGGAAGGAGAGGAAAAAAAACAATAATTTAAAAAATTGTTAACAATAACTGACACAAGAAACGAAAAGGACACAAAGCAAAAAGAATGAGCAAAGAGAGAAAAAAAGGCAACAAAATTATATACATATAAACATTCGACTATATATGCCATACAGATCAAAATAAGTGGGGATATATTTATGTTGCAATATATTTTCCGGACACCATGTGGTGCTGTGAGTGGTTCCCAGGCCTAAAATTGTTCTTGTTGTTTGCCTGACTACCTTCTTGACACCCAGACACTGCTGAACAGGTGATTCCACTGATTTCAAAAAAATCTTCATACGCGGGTTTTACAAATTCTCCCTGCAACAGTTCTTATGAAGAGCGGGATATCCTTGGCCAATTCCGAGTGTAGGAAGAATGTCTGCAGGTGAGACTCAAAGCCTTGTGCCCGGCCCGCATGGAAAGGTGCCTTGCGGCAACCACCATCTCCCCAAATCCAAAACAATGACCTCTTCATATCTGGGATCTTTCCCTTTTGAGAGTCTCTCCCAATGTCTAATAGTGATGGTACTGCATCCGACAGCACCCCATTCCGGCCACCTAACTCTGCTCAGGAGTCCACACTTTGCAAATCTTTCCACACAATACCTAGTTTCCCCATGGGCTGGGAACTGAAATCCTCCGTGGTGGGGCTTGTTGCCACTGCTGCTGCCTGTAGCCACTGAAGCTATTTCCTGGCAGTCTCCCCAGCTGCACAACATTTCCTGGCAATCTCCCCAGATCCAGATTACAGTCCAAGTCCAGCAATCCACCACCTTGGTGCATACCCAGAACTGCCACTCCACACCCGTATTCCACACCGGGAATGATCTAGCCCACTCATTATACCAGTTGTTCTAGGAGAGCTGAACTAAACATTCTTCCAGTCTGCCATCATGCACTGCCTCCTGTCAAAGTCACCAACTAATATGGTGTAATGGGATATCATGTTGCTCATACCCATTAAGGTCTGCTTTGTAAATATGGGAGCAATTACATTGGAGGTGTAAATATCTAAAATTAAAATGTCTGCTTGTTATATTATTGTTTTGGTTAGTATAATGTGTCCATCTTTGTCTTTCTTAATTTTAGTTGCTTTAAATCTACTTTTTCAAAAAATAAGATTGCAAACCCTTCTTTCTTTTGATTTCCATTTGCATGAAATATTGTTTTCCATCCCTTAAACCCGAATCTTTATTTGCCCTTCAAGGCTTAGTTGTGTCTCCTGGAAACAGGATCTGGACGGCTTGTGTTTTTTATTCAATCAGCCAGCCAATGCCAATTCACTTGTGAATTCTGTACACTGATATTTATTGAGTGAATTTATCAATGTGGTAGAATTATATTCATCTTATTTTATGGAAGTCTGACATTTCCTTTTATGATTTGTGTTATTGTGGAAGCTAAGTTTTGACTTTTAGCTTCTGGGTGATTACTTTGATGTCATCCATTGTGGTGGTCAGTGCTAAGAATAAGTCTAATAGTTCCTGTAGAGCTGGTTTTCTGGTGAATTTCCTCAGTGTTGGTATATCCCCATAAGATTTGACTTCTCTATGAATTTTGAAGCTTAGTTTAGCAGGATACAGAATTCAGGATGGGAAATTGTTTTGTTTCAGAATGTTGAGGGTGGATGGCCATGCTTTTCAGTCTTGGAAGTTTTCAGTTGAAAAGTCTACTGTCATCCTAATGGCTCTGTCTCTGGTAGGTCAGTTGGCACCTACTCTTGGCTGCTTGTAGAATTTGTTCTTTTATCTTGACTTTGGACAGTTTCATTACAATGTGTCTTGGAGAGGCCTGCTTGACTTGAGATAATCTGCACTTCGATATCCATCTGAAAGTATGTCAGGGTCTTTAGTAAAACTTGGAACATTGTCATTTATGATAGTCTCCAGTAGGGCTTCCATTCCTTTGGGATGATCTTCTTCCTCTTTAGGAATCCCTATTATTCACATATTTGAATGTTTCATGGAGTCTTGTAGTTCTCTAAGTGCCTGTTCTGGTTTTTCTCTCTTGTTTTCTGTCTCTTTAACTACCCAAGTTAACTTGAAAACTTTATCCTGTAGCTCTGAGGTTCTTTCTTCTCTATGGTCTAATCTACTTTTGCTACTCTCTATTGCATCTTTACATTCCCTGATTATCTCCTTCATTTCCTTAAGCTCTGCCATATCCTTTCAAGAGTCTACAAAATTCTTGTCTGACTTTTGATTCTGTCTTTCCATTTTCTCATCCATTCCTTTTATTGTCTTTATCATCCATATTTTAAATTCCCTTTTTGTCAAGTCCGTGAATTCTTTATAGGTGGAATCTTTTGGCAGTAGCTCTTCATGCTCCCTTGGAAGACTTCCTGAATTTTGGTTTTTAATGTTCCCTGAAAATTTCTGTTGGTTCCTCCTGATGTGTTCTTTCTTCTTGTTCCCTTCCTTGTCCTACTTTTTCCTTTTCACTGCCTCCTTTGTTTCAAGCAGAAGTCCTCTTTCTTGATGACAGTACATTGCAATATGTCACCAGGAAACTGGATGGTGGTTTTAGTTTTTTGGACAACACAGCCAGCGACCTCTAAGGTTTTTCCTCCAAACATAGTTTCCTTCAGTGATTGCCTGATTGTTTCCTCAGCTTTCATAACCTGCTGTGTTGGGATCTTAAACCTCGCAAGAATCCTTCATGGGCATGTGTCAAAGTGCCCCCAAACTCCTGTTCCTGTAGAGTCCCTGAGAGTATCCCAAGAATTGAGTTCTAATCTGGCAGGTCGAATTAAGACAACCGTGCTTTAGGCTCCTGCTGACACGTTCCCATGACCTTTCTGCAATGGCATCCCCCTGGCTGCTGAGACTTTCTCAGTATGGCTGCGTCACTAGCCAGGAAACCTAAGGCAAATCCACTCCAACTGGCAATGGAATCTGGTTCCTGTATACAGTTGAAGTCTACCCACTCTTCCAAGCGATCCACTCAATGCGTGGCTCCCCCAACTACTGAAATGTCTGAAAAGGCTTCTTCCAGTGCTGGACCTTTGTGGGTGGGCGGGGTGGCTGATCCCAGTTGTTCACAATCACCTGCTAATTCATCAGATTAACATCACTCTGGATCATGTGCTGTATCCAGCTCACTACCTCCTCATTGTATTCCCTGAGCTATGGACTCTGGTAAAGGTTCCCAAGCCAGATAATGCTGGGTTTTCTCTTTTTCCCTAGTAATTTAAGGAGAGCTCAGCTGAACAACCCTTCTGCTATGCCATCTTTATCCCCGTCCTGCGCACATATTATTTATTCCCTCCACATTGGTGTTTATAATGACTCCCCAAACACCACATCAAATCCAAAGCTTTTACCATAAAGAAAAGAAACAGTTTAAGAAATCTAATTTGCCTGTTTATAAAGGGAAACACACCCAGATCTGGCATGATCGTAACCATATTTCTCTACACTGTCCTGGGTGAAATGTACTACTTGTGTGTCCTCACCTTCTTCCTCCTGAGATAACATACTTCGTCTGTGTCTTCCCCAAACTGTTGTTCCTCTCCCGGGTTTTTAGATGGTCACCTCAATCCTCAGCCAGACCTTCTTAGGTGCAGGATTGTGTCATCTGAAAATGACACAAACCCCTTTGTCTTGGATGCAACTGAATTTGGGAATACAGTCTTCACAGACTGAAAATGAGAACAGCAGGCAGGCCCTGAGAGAAGGATAGGACGCAGACATGCACAGGAAGGGCCCTGTGATACATAGGATGATGATGGTACCTTCATGCCAATGACCAGCCTCAGGGGCGTCAGCCCTGCTGACACCTTCACATGAGACTTCTGGCAACCAGGACTATCACAGAAAAATTGTCTGTGGTTTAAGACCCTACTTTTGTGACACTTTGCCCCAGAAGCCCTAGCAGACTGTTCTCCCTTCAGACTCACCAGCTAAAAATGAGCATCACCTTTTGCCCGAAGTGTCTCTTGTCCCTTCTGTGCTGTGGCACATTCTCATCACCCTGGCATGGGTACACTGACATGGACGTCCCCTTAGAAAGTATCTCCTGCCCCTGCTGTGCTGTCTCAGGTCCTCATAACACTGGCATGTGAACATGAGATTGATGTACCCGTGGAAAGGGTCTTTTGCCATTGTAGTGCTGTCCAGTGATGTGGACGTCCCCTTGGAAAGTATCTCCTGCCCCTGCTGTGCTGTGGGGAGTCCTCAACCCCCTGGCAGGGGACACTGACATGGATATCCCCTTGGAAAGTGTTACCTGCCCCTACTGTGCTGTGGGGTGTCCTCAACCCCCTGTCCTGGGAACACTGACATGGAGGTCCACTTGGCAAGTGTCTCCTGCCCCTGCTGTGCTGTGGTGCATCCTCATGCCCTTGGCATGGTGAAACTGACATGGACATCCCCTTGGAATGTGCCTCCTGACCCTGTTGTCCTCATCTCCCTGGAAGGGGGACACTGCTGTGGACATCTCCATGGGATTTCCTATTTCCTCTTCCACAGCGAGGGGTTCGGCCCATCTATTTCTGCCTTGCAAGTGCTACTGGCTGAGCTGTGAAGTTGTCCTTGCCTTCCCCACTCATCATCATCTCTGCTGTTTCACCACTGCTTGCCTTAGATGGTCTAACGGTTGTGGGATCTGCATCCTCCCGTGACCTGGAAGACTTACCTTTCCCTGATGCTGGCCTTGGACAGCAGAAGCCAGATTTGTCAGGTGAGGGATGTCCTGGCATTCAGAGGGGAAAGCCTGGGTTGCTGTTTGCGTTCTACCACTCATCAGTTGGAGAACATTTGGAAAGTCATGGGAGGTCTCTGTACCTCCATCCTAGGTCACCTGTGTGACCTTGGTTGACCTGTGGTAGCTTCAGTGTCCTTCCTTATAAATCGTAGCTTCCCCATTCCCCCTTGGAGAGTAGCTATGAACTTGATAAGTTGCACACAGCCCCGGACTCAGCAGATGACAGTTGCTAAAGAACACTAATATTCCTGTTGTCCCAGCACCCTCATTAGAAAGGCCAGAGAAATCAGATGTGCCACATCTACTCTTAAGGGTTGACTTGTGACTTCTTCAAGAAGGTGCACACCAGTTCTAACCTGGAGTACCTCAGAATGGGCCCTTATCTGGAAGTACAGTCATTGAAGATGTAATCAGTTCAGATGAGGTCACCCCGGAGTGGAGTGGGCCCTCATGCATCTTGGGTGGATTGGATATGAGAGAATGGCTCCTGTTGTCAGACTCCCAGGGAGAAGGCAGCTGTGGGGTGGGGGGTGTTCAGGGACAGGAGGGATGTACCTAAAAGTCAAGATCACTGGTGAAGCACCAACAGCCTGACAGAAGAACAGAGGATTCCCCTCATGTTTCAGGAGGAGCATGGCCCTGCTGGCACCTTGTTTAGCCTGCCGGCCACCAGAGCAGGGAGTCGGTATGCTCCTGTTGTCCGAAGCTGCTCAGCTATGGTCCTTTGCTGCAGGAGCCCTAGGAAACTAATCCTTGCACATGGAATAATACTTACCTATAAAGAGGAACAAAACTACTATAGGGATGAACCATAAACATGGTGTACTGAGGGCTGGAATTCAGACACAAAAAACCGTATATATTTGGCTGGGCTGTGTTTGAACCTGCCACCTCCAACATATGGGGCTAGAGCCCTAATCCTTTGAGCCACAGATGCCGCCCAAGACCATATATATTTTAGGGCTGTTTATGTGAATTGTCCAGGTTTAGTAATTGCATCGAGGTAGAACCCCCCCATGAATGGCAGCCAGGAACTGGGGTAGGGGAGAACAGGGACCGACTGCTAATGAGTAAGAATTTTCACTTTGGGGGTGGTGGAATTAGACAATAGTAATAGATGCAAAATCACCAGGGATATATCTAAGAGTAATTTGTACATTTAAAAGGTTGAATTTTATCATACATGAAAGTATTTAAAAAATGGTATGAAACAAAACAAAGTTTAACCATGGAATCCCTATTCCGCTGACTGTTGTTCTCTATGGCCCTCCATGCTGTCCTTTCTGTGCAGGCGCTGGACTCTTGCATTGCATTTCTCCACCTACAACTCACTCACCTCAAGAATCTTCCCTTCTGCTCTCTGATGGGTTGTGTTGACACATTTGCACAGACTATGTTTGATGCAAAAATGCCTGTCCAAACAGTGGTTTAGGTCTGTGTGGCCCCTGGAGAAAACAAGTCTTTTGGCGGTGGTAGCCATGTTGACCCAGATACACCACATGCTGTCATATGCTCCATGAACACATGTGCTCAGTGTCACATGGTTCCTTGGTCTTCTCTTCTAGAGAAGGTGGGATAGTTAATTCTCATATTGCAATTGAGAACACTCATGTGGACAGAATGGAAAAAATGTTCCATGCCCCACTTGACAGGATATAGCCATCACAGAAGAACAGAGCGTCTGACCATAAAGCCCATCTTTGCTCTCTGGGCCAGGTATGTCTGTACTTAGACCTCTAGAAGAACCCCACTTTCCAGATCACCACTTTGCAGTGCTTGCTGTCCAGCAGAACATGCCAAAGCAGTGTGGTTCAGGAGAAATGAGAGACACGTGGATCGATGAAAAAGATGGTAGAGCCTGAAAGTGAGGACTTAGGCCATGAGGTCAAGGGTGCATCCATGATGTTTCTTTTCTTTTTTTTTTTAATTTTTACTAAATTGTAATTGTGTACAGTAGTGCAATCATGGGGCACAATGTGCTGACTTCATGTACAATCTGAAATGTTTTCATCAAACTCTTTAACATAGCCTTCATGGCATTTTCATAATCACTATATGTAGACAATGGTATTCTACATTTAGTAAGTTTCACTTGTACCCTTCTAAGATGCACTGTAGGTGTAATACCATCAATCGCCCTCCCTCCACCCATCCTCCCCGTTTCTCCCCTCCCCTCCCTTGCCCTTTCCCCCATATTCTTGTGATATATTGGGTTGTAGCCTTCATATGAAAGCTGTAAATTAGCTTCATTAGCTTCAAATTAGCTTTGAGTACATTGGATGCTTTTTCTTCCATTCTTGAGATTTTTTGATAAGAATAATATGTTCCAACTCCATCCATATAAACATGAAAGAGGTAAAGTCTCCATCTTTATTTAAGGCTGCATAATATTCCGTGGTACAGATGTAGCACAATTTATGAATCCATTCCTGGTTCAATGGGTACTTGGGCTTCTTCCACGACTTATCAATTATGTATTGGGCTGCAATAAACATTCTGGTATAGATAGCTTTATTATGATGTGATTTTTGGTCTTCTGGACATATACCTAGTAAAGGAATTGTAGGATCGATTGGCAGGTCTATTTTTAGATCTCTAAGTATTCTCCAAACATCCTTGCAAAAGGAATGTTAGTTTGCATTCCCACCAGCAATGTAGAAGTGTTCCCTTTTCTCCACATCCATGCCAGCATCTCTGGTTTGGGACTTTGTCATATAGGCTAATCTTACTGGAGTTAGATAATATCTCAAAGAAGTTTTGATTTGCATTTCTCTGACGATTAAGGATGATGAGCATTTTTTCATGTGTCTGTAGGCAGTGCGCTTGTCTTCTTTAGAGAAGTTTCTCTTCAAGTCCTTTGCCCACCCTGAGATGGCATCACTTGTTCTTTTCTTGCTAATACATTTGAGTATTCTGGTTATTAAACCAGTGTCAGAGGCATAACCTGCAAATACTTTCTCCCATTCTGAGGGCTGTCTGCCTGCTACACTTACAGTGTTCTTAGCAGTTTGTTTCTACAGATGTGACGCATTCTGAGATTTAAAAATTTTTACCTCGTGTCTTACTTTATGTTTTTATCCAAAGCAATTTTCTGCCCATTGCCTGCTGTAATTCAGAGTAATTGACTATGTTCAGTAATATCTAACAGTTTTCTTTATGTATTTTAATACAGCATGAGTTAAAAAGAATCTTGTAAATGAGAGTTAAAAACAATCTTGTAAATCAGATTGTAGTTTTCACTCCTGTACCTTAACTAGCATAGGTACATTAAATATGTACCTGTCTAGTTTTAAATAATTCTGGAAAAGATTCTACAATTTTTCTTAGTAACCTAAATCTGTCACTTAAGCCATTTTCTTCTGGTTTGTCCTAAATAGGGATGGAGAACAGCTGGTTGCCAATCCCAATATAATAACCCATATATTTCTAGAACATTAAAAAGCATTCCTCCAGCTTTTTCTTCACAGCCTGAATACTTCTGTTCTCTTGATCTTTCTTCCTTTTCCAACCCTTTCATCAACTGTGTGGGTTTCCTTCCTTTTTTTTCTCTGCACTCCCTTTCAGATGTGGAGCTCATAACCGGGTCTGGAGAGCCAACATGAGTCAAGCAGTGAAGAGTAAAATAAGAAGCTTACCTCAGAGTTTCTAAACTAATTTTCTATTTATGAACCCCAGTAATGTGCTGGCTAAAAACACAAGCATGGTGGTTTGTTATCATATTTCACTTACAGATCTGCTATGCCACAAGGTGTTTTCTTTTTTTTTTTTCTGCTGTATTTCACTAACTGTAGTGGCCAGACCTTACTTATGTATGCTGTATCTTATATTCTAAATATGTCGCTTTGCAAAATGACAGAAAAGACCTCCATAAGTAAAAATATTTTGATGGAAAAAAAGAGCTTTTAAAAGATTTAATGTATTCAAAGTGATTGTGTTGTTAAAAATGCTTTGTTATTTCTGTGCAATGAGAAATTCTTCATTTATGCTAAAATAGTCGAGAATGCAACTGTCTGAATTACTTTATTAGGCATATATGGCTTTTCTAATATGCCAATCCCATTTTGAGTACAATTCTAATCTACCTAAGTTATTTCTTTGTATCTGTCTTACTTACTAATGAGAATTGAAACTTCTTACCTATTACATTATTTTACTAAGGAATTGTTAAATAGTCCTAATAATATCATGCCAAGTTTTACCTTTAAAACTCCCTCCAACGTGCACATTCTTTGTTAAAATAACCTTCTCCTTTCCACTTTAGAACCTTTGTAGTTTATAAAATTGTGCCATTTCTTAGGACATATGAGCATAACACCCTTTTCAATTTTACATTTGCTTATTTTGTTACTCTATCTTATGTTGGAAATTTACTTTTTTAGTTATGGATAAGGGTTCAAAGTGAATCTTTTTTTTTTTTTTTTTTGCAGTTTTTGGCTGGGGCTGGGTTTGAACACGCCACCTCCGGCATATGGGGCCGGTGCCCTACTCCTTTGAGCCACAGGAGCCGCCCCCAAAGTGAATCATTTTTATTCAGCAACAAAATGTCTTGTTTTCATCTGACATTAATGAAATAGTTTTTATTACTGGATCTGCTGTTTTCATTTTGTCTCTTATGGTGTTATACATTTGCAGATTTAGAATTTGAATTTTTCACACGTGCTTTTGTAGTTTAATTAAAAGTTTATTCTCACTACATTCTACATAAAGTACTAGATAGGATATTCTTCACTGGTTTTATAGTATGAAGTCAATCCTCGATAGACATTAGCTTCTCTGTATAAGAAGTGTCCCTATAATTAGACATTTATGTAGAAAAAATATTTATGGCTCAGGGCAACTATTGGAAAAGCACTTCTAAATCTCAACATTTTACCAGCTAATTAGCATTGTTTTTACCCATTCGATTGGACAGTTTTTAAAAGGAGTAATTTTTTTCTCTTTATCCTTCATCTTAAATGAGACAGAATGCCTATATCTAGTCACTTCTGTCTCCTGTCCCCTTCACATGTAGCACTGGCCTATCGTGCCATAGGTATGCTTAACTCTTCCTGACAATGTGGGGTGAGTGCTCCTTTTCTTTGAGAAGGCCTCATTTAGGGAGTAATAGAATGATTTCTTGTTTGCATTCTTGATATATAATTACTTCCTTTTTAATATGTTGGGGAGGCTTATTAGCAAAACAAATATAATATTTCTTCCTTTTAAAGTGCATTCACTATCCATTTTAAGACAATTCAATCTCCAGTCTAAACAGGTCTATAGAGAAAACAAAAGATCCTGCCGAATAGCTGAATCTCTCAGAAGAGCACTTTTATTAAAAGTTTTTATTTTGTAATAATTTTACATTTGCAAAAGAGTTGCAAAGATAGTAGAAAATGTTCTCATACACACATCACTTAGCTTGGAACTGAATCTTTTAAAGGCCCACCAGCTTCCTAGTCTTCTGCTTACAGGCCCATAGCAGTTATCCTTTAAAGGCGTGTCCACAGGCCTTTGGGTGGTCCTGAGTGTAGGTGGTGGCAGTGTGGATTGGATGAATGCTGGGCACAGAAAGGAGAGAAGTCGAAACATCTGAGCAAGCTTTTGAAGTAAGGACTGCAAGGCTCCGTCTACCAGTTTTTCAGGAGGAAGAGGTATTTCTGGAAACCTCCCCGGTCTCTGATCCAAATATAGCAAGGCAAAAGCAACTGAATGACAGAGAAAGCTGCTTGTCATCATTTGTTTTAGCTGCTATGGTTTGTTTGTCCCTGGCTCTAACTTTCAGACATACTCTTACTTTATTGAAGCAACTTTTGCTCATGCACCATTCACTTGCAGTCGTATAAATGCCTTAGCATTATAACAATACTTTCTTGGTCATTTAACTTCAGGGCTTTATTCTTCACTGATAAATTTGATCCACTTTTTCAGTGAAAAGGTTCTTAATCTGAAATAAATGAATTTCTGTGGATTTATAGTGGGTTTTATGGTCTATGTGAAAATTCGTGCATTTTTCTGAGAAGAGGATCCGCATGTTTTATAAAATTTTCAAGCATGTATGCAACCACTCCTTATCTTCCCCACCTTCCCAAATTAGTGACCTTTCTGCTCAGAAAATGTCAAGTAGGTTAGGCTGACATTCCACGTTGTCAATAGGACTTTAGAAGAACATTTATCCTCCCTTAGTATATATGACAATATGTACGGTTTCTAGTACGGATAAAAGTTAGTTACGGACTTGGTTTAGATAAAATTGCTTTGGGATAATAAAATTTGAATTGCTAGCCAAGAAAATTAATTTTCTCCCTCTTATTATAACAGCCACGTTAATATTTTACAATTACTAAAATATAGCAGAATATCCGAGTGTAATCAAAGAGCTCCACATCATAAAATTCCAGTAGGCACAAAGAAAAAATATTTCATAACAAGTTAACTTTCATGCTGGAATTGGTAAGGACAAAGTGTCTGGGAAGCTTGTTAGATTATTGGGGAAAGCGATGGCAATGATAGTCATGGATATTGATAGACAATATTCAAATTCCTTTTGAGTGTCCCTTCTGACTTCCACAGAAACACCATAGAGAAAGAAGGTCCTGTCTTTTGCTTTAAGATTAGTATTGTGTTCATAAGCCTATTTTATGTCAATTTTGTATTCTGAAGAATCATGAAATTTGATTTCACAAAAGCAAGAAAGGCATTTCTCAGGTTTTTGATGGAGATTTCCGAACCTGTCATTTTCTACAAGAAGCACCTGGTGCTTTTAAAGAAGAGAACCGCACCCATAGTGTATTCAAAATGTATTTTGAGGAAATGTGCTTTCCATTTTGTACTTTTTATAAAATAGATGGGTCAGTTCATCATGAAAGATTGTTCACCTCTTACCTAGTTGCACTGTTGCTCCTGTCACATCCCAAATTCATTTCTCTCATTCAGAGTGTATTTAATGTGGTCAAGCACAGCCGCTCACGTCCATAATCCTTAGACCTGCATTGTGGCTCAGCTTCTCTCTGCGCAATTCTGCGTCCTTCCTCTTCTTTCCTTAGACTTTGATCCCGAGGGCATTCGCTAATAAATGTGCATGCCAGACCCCAGCCCACAGTCGGCTACTGGGAGAACGCAGCATGTCATGGGAAGAAAGGAGAACAGTATTCATTTGTTGAGAATTAAATACACAGAGATGAAGGAAAGGATAAATAAAGCTCTTGTTGAGGGTTAGTGAGATTAATTACCTGGGCAGCGAACAGTGTTTATGTTTGAAATTATAGGCTATAAGATTCCAAAAGGGCTTTATCCTGGGGAGAGCAAAGAGCTTTTTGAGCAGGGATATGAAATGAAGAAAGCAGCACTTTAGGAGAGTTAATCTAAAGAGAAGTGTGGATTATAAGGAATAGACATTGTGAAAGAAAAATATACTTATTTGTCGGCTAATTTTTCATCAGTGCCTGATTTTGTATATCATCAGTAAACGATGGTTGAATATATGGTTTAACTAAAACCATATTAGTTGAAATGTGAGAACTTGAGCTTTTCCAGTGATGTATTCCCTTGGATCCTCTGTGAAGGCTGGATTGGGTTCCGTGTCTGTGGTCTGTTCCTGAAGGGGGTAGGAAGGGTGTCCTTCAGGGGTATCCCAGGCTCATCCACAGGATGCTCGCCATTTGACCCACTCCAATTTTTCCACACACTGGCAAACTCAACTATGCCAATTTGTTGTGACCACTTTCTTTTCCTCTTCGATGGGGAAAACAGCGTTGCCCACAACCAGAATCAAGGAGGGGACAGCTGAATTGTATGGTCTTCCTGGAGAGGTTGACAGTTTTACATCACTCCATCTGGTTTGAAGGGAAGGGGGTTTTGTTTTGTTTTGTGCTTTTAATTTTTGTTGTTGTTTCTTAATCTGAAGGAGTTGCTTATTTGATATTACTATTTAAAGCTAAGGAGGAGAACCCCTTAACTGGTAGTCTAGCACGGGATTAGCTTTTGGAATCACACAAGTGGAGTCAATGTCAGTGATTCTTCTGGAGCTGAAATAGCGGCCTCTCTTACCAGTGTTGTGCCCTTGAGAACCAAAAGGAAAAAGAAATATTATGTGTGTATATGGTAATTTTCTCAACCAGAAGGGATTTATCTTCCCTTGGCCTTTGTTTTGAATTGGCAGAATATATCTTACTTAAATTTCATTAACCAAAGCAAAGACAGATAGCATTCAATTATGAGCTTTTTAAAAATAACCCTATGACTGGCAATGAAATAGGTGCCTATTTAAAGTTGGCAAATTTTCTTAGGGGGTTTTATAAAAAGTAGCCTCAGTCTTGGTAGCTTTGCTCAGCATCTCTGAAGTAAATTTAACTGTAGTGGCCCATTGAATATTGTATTCTTGTGTTTCCACAAAAAAAATTGGGGAACATTTGATATTCAGAAAGTACCAGATGTAACCATTATAGACAAGTGGGATGCTTACATAGTCACTTGAAATTAAATAAGCAAATTCTAGAACAAAGTTCTTAACATGATTTGTAATTCCCAAGGAACATTTGCACTATAAAAGTACCTAGTAGTTTTCTAAAGAGAATGACAATTTCTTGTTTATAAATTTACTTTTAAAAGTTGGTGCCTTTAGGATATCAAAATACAAATTTATTGCAACTGGTGAGGATAGGGGAAAAAGGAGGGGAATAAACCAACCTCATGGGTGCTATGAACACTATTTGCGTGACGGGCATAATTGTAGCCAGGACTCCAGCATTATAAAAACAATCCATGCAAATTAAAACATTTGTACCCCCTTAATATTCTGGAATAAAAAATTCAAGTTTACGTACATATTTTTTCATGAATTCAGATATATAGGATTGAGTTTCTTAATTTAAATTTGCATCAGAACAACTTAGTCTCTGCCTTCAAAGTAATAGTTGGTGTATATTCTCTATATATACTATTGGAATTCTCTCTATCTACCATAGTGGAATTCCCAAAGTACATAGGTTTTGTTTTGTTTTATTTTTATTTTGATAGGAGGCTGGATTTTATTTCTCATAAATCTGAAATTTTTGTTGAAGCTGGGAACAAACGGTTACAGATGGATATAAATCACTGATTCAGCATGGAAAGGGAGGAAAGCGAAGCAGAGAGGAAAGGAGTGGGGCTGGAGACGCGTCACCTGTTTCCTTGGAGCTTCTCAACTGACGTTAGGTGACAGGTGACCTCTTACTAAATCTCAGATTATAGGCTTAAGGAGCCACAACAAATATGTCATTGTTTTTCTGAGAATACATTGTCTGGAAAGATCAAGTCTTGGTAGTTCAGGTATGTAGGTGGTTTATAGATAAGAAAGAAAAGGATATCAGACAAGCAGAAGACAAGCAGTATTTTTGATGATGGGCGTGGCATGTGAGAGAGAGAACCACATCGCCCCCAAGCATTTGCTGGCAAATACTCTCTGCACCTCTGGTTTGTTCAGGCTGTTCCCTAGTCATCTCCTATAGTTACCTTTGCCAGTAGATAAGCCCAGGGATTGCATCGTATTTGTTCTTAGTTGGTGGAATCCACTACTTAGTACTCTTAGTAATGTAACCTGTGAGACTTTAAAAATATTCCTTTGAGGTATGCTATTTTTATATGCAATTTGGCAATATACATTCAATTGAAAAATAGATTAGTCATTCATCGGGCAGGCACATTTCTAGAATTTATTATCTAGACATATTCCCTGAAGTTGTGTGTGTGTGTAGAAAAAGTAAACATGAAAATCTCCTCTTCTTCACCCCTGGGCCCCTTAACCCCTCTCTCCAAAGCTATCACTGTCTGCATATCCTTCCAGACATATTTTATAATAGGTCACATAGTAGCGTAGAAATGTCTATATACCCAGAAATTTTTGTTTTTATTTACATAATTGAATCACACTATGTATATGTTCTGCAATTTGCTTATTTCATCTAGCACAAAACCATCACAAAATATATCTGGAAAGACATGAAGACAGTGATACCTTTGGAGAGTGGGATCACCAGGGCCACACAAGAGGGGACTTTCATGTTTATTTTTTTCTTCTCTGCTGTTTGAATCGTTTCAGCAGTAAATATATTTGTGAAATATTTTAAATGAAAATTTAAACCTTTAAAAGATAAAAGTGCAGTAAGGCAATAATAATGATAGCTAACATGTATCTAGTGTTCGTAGTGGGCCAGGCACTGCTGATAACATGCAGCATGTATTCGCCTGTTAAATTATCAGAGAAACCATACAAGGCACATCTGTTGAGAACCTCATTTTAGGGGAGCTGCAGAGAGGTTGTTGGTTATATGCCCAAGTCAAAATATGAGGAAAGAGTCAAATAAGAGCCAGGAGCATAGGCATTGAATATAGCCCCTCCCTGACTTAACAAAGGTTTGGCTTATAATTTTCAGCTTTGCAGTGGAGGGAAGGCAATTAGGCATTCAGTAGAAACCATGTTTTGATTATGCATACAACAT
The DNA here is from genome assembly GCA_963573935.1 of Arctocebus calabarensis. NCBI lineage: Eukaryota > Metazoa > Chordata > Mammalia > Primates > Lorisidae > Arctocebus > Arctocebus calabarensis. Next base: position 26,834 of record CAUYON010158244.1, on the reverse strand, counting down.
TCTGCTTTTCACTTTTATTACAATATTCAATAAGTTACAGGGAATATTTGACCCTTTATTATAAAATGGGCTTTGTGTCTATTATAAGTATTCTGAGCACATTTAAGGTATGCCAAGTTGGGAGGTTAGGTCTATACGTGCATTTTCAAAGTATGACATTTTCAGTTTACAATTGGTTTATTGGGATGAAACCCCCTCATTAATTTAGTAGCATCTATTTTGCCATTTATAAATGATCTCTCCCTTGAGACCAAGAAGGCTTAATCATTGTAGCTGGTTAGTTTTGTGAGCAGGAAGGAACGGGAAGTGGGTTTTTTTTAAACCTTATTACTTCCACAGTTGTTCTTAGGAGTTTAATTCAAGGAGAAAATGGGTTATTTGATCAATTCCAATGACACTATTTGAGGAAGTCATTTCCAGAGAAAAAATAATCAGCTGTGCTTTGGAATTTTTTTTTGTAGGTATCTCAAATAGAGAGTTATCATATGAGTCATTTCTAATAAGAACTGGCTTAGTATAGTAAGAAGGAATCCTTCTCATATTTTCCAAGATTATTGGTGGGTTTAGAGATGCTAGCAAATGATTTCCTCTGCTACAATAGTAATCCAAGTAAAGAAAGAAGAAAATAGATTCTAGGCCAGACCTTTGAAAAGACTTCAGTTTTGGCCCCAGACCTTTGAAGTTTTTGGCTGGGGCCGGGTTTGAACCCACCACCTCTGATATATGGGGCCATTGCCCTACTCCTTTGAGCCACCTTTAAATATATTTTTGAATAGCCATTCCATCCTTCAACAAATATTTATTGTGTATCTCAGAAATATATCATTAATATATTTTTACAATCAAATTCTAGCTCTCAAAATTCTCCGCAGTCTCTGCCCTTTTTGTCGGTTAACCTCTTCCCCCACTGTTCTCCAGCAAACTCTCTCTGTGTCACCTGGTCTGTTTAGCCTTGCTTCTTCATCATCTTCTGTAACTACCTGTTCAGGAGATGGACTGTTAAGCACAGGGCCGACCTGTTGGTTCTCAGTTCCTGTGAGACAGGAGGCTTAGGATGGCTGGTGAACAAGTGAGTGAGTGAATACATTCTTGTTTGTCTCCATGCTCTCACCTATACGTGTTTACCCGTGTAGATTTTGCTTTCCCTTCTTTCTTCTACTTTCCAAATCCTCGAGACCAGAGGTAATGTACTTACAGAGAGACTCCCAGCAATCACATGTTCTTGCTGCCTCCGATACCAAATCTGGACACCTTTGAAGGGACGTCGTGCTTCTTTGTATGTCCAAGTGTTATTTCTCGATGCTGCTTTACAGATTACCTGAAAGCATACTTAGGCAATTAGCTTGGCTTACTTTATAATGGGGCCATCTTTCCATGACATGTAAGAGGTAAGAATATGACTTCTGGACAGATGACCTTACTCACGATCCTGATCTTTGACTTCTTAGCCTCAGTTTTTTTTTTTGTAGAGACATAGTCACACTCTATCCCCACTTTATCCTCACTTTATTGGTAGAGTGCCGTGGAGTCACAGCTCACAGCAACATCCAACTCCTGGGCTTTAGTGATTCTCTTGCCTCAGCCTCCTGAGTAGCTGGGACTATGGGCACCCGCCATGATGCCCAGCTATTTTTTTTGTTGCAGTTCGGCGGGGCTGGGTTTGAACCCACCACCCTCGGTATATGGCATGAGGGCCCTCCTCGATGAGCCACAGGCACCGCTTAACCTCAGTTTTGTAAAATGTTGCACCTAAGTTTCCTCCTCTTGAAAAGAATGGAACAGAAGCCTGTTGTGATGATTGAATAATCTGCTAAAGGGCTCAGAACAATGCCTTGCATACAGTAAGCACATATATGTTAGCAAAATTATTACTGTGTTGCTTCTATGTATATTTTGTCTCATCAATGATGAAAATGAGAAGGTAAGAGATGCTCCTGGACCACACAGATATACTTATTATTATTGACAGACTATTTATAAGGTGGATAGTAATAACCCCAGAGAGGGCAGGAGCGAGGACTGAAGATTTGTTACGAGTGATTGTGTAGAGACTTTAATTCCTCTCTCTTGCTTCTTAGTGGGTCCACTAACTTATTAATATGAAATAAATCATGGTTGTTTGCTGTGTGTTGGGCACCATTCCTGCAGGGATCAAAACAGGAGAAAATGCCTGTTTCTGTGGAGCTTATATTTTAGTTATGAGTAAAATAATAGGCTGTGAAGAAGAATGACCCAAGAAAAGGGGCTAAGAAGGATATTTAAAGTGTGTCTGCCTGACTGTCTAGGGGTTTGGGCTACAAATTATATATATATATATATATATCTACGAGAAGAGTTTTCTAAGCAGAGGGATGATGAAGAGTAGTTGCATTGTTTAGTTGTGAAAGCAGAGCCCACAGGAGCTGTTGACAAAGTGAATACCAGGGTGTGAGGGAAAGAGCTACACCAAGGGTAATATTTCTTGCCTGAGGATTTAGGAAGGATGAGGCTGTCATATACTGAGATGGGAAAAAGTGCAGGAACAGTAAGTTTGGCAAGAAGGGATAAGAGCTAAGTCTGGACATGTTAAATTTGATGTCCCTTTTAGACATTCATTCAGACAGATATAGAGAGCTGACCCTTGGATATAGTCTAGAGTTCAAGGGAGGGATATGTATATAAATTGGAGCTTGTCAATATATAGTTTGTATTTGAATCATTGAAACTGAATAATGAATTAGTTGAAAGTGCCTCTGACCTTCTCGTACCTTGCCCCCTAGTATCTCTTTCTTTATTTTACTTATTCTTCTTACCCATCTTCCCCTCCTACAAATCCCAAAGTGATGGGTAACATTTGGCAATTAGTATCTGGATTGGAAAATGTGGAGGAACATTCTTCTTCTCTCACCTTAAGATGTAATCACAGTACATATTTATTTTAGTGAAGTGAGAGTCTTCTTGGTGACTGTTGGTTATGATTAAACCATAGTATAAATCAAAATCTGGAAACTTACCTTTCTCTTTCTTTTTAGCATTTATTTTTGTACCAATTACATGCTAATAATTCATGAACCCAACCAAAACTTGTATAGTCCACTGTGTGCCTGTACCATGGATGACATAACAGAAATAGTACTGAAAGTTTCTGTCCTCAAGAAATTTGTTAATTAGTAGAGAGTCTGACCTCACACAGGTAAATCAATTAGAACACAATGTCGGATGGCACTGAATTGTGCCTTAGACTGTGTAATACGCCATATAAAGGAAAGCTTATTAAGGTTTGTCTTTTGAAAACTTTGATAGTTTTCTTTAAATGAAGTTCTTTTTATCATACGTGGGTGAGAAGGAGCACCCACAGAGGGGACCTGTCCCTCCTGTCTGTCCTCTAACACATGGGTTTGGGTGATACCCTTGGAAGGTGTCACACCTGCTTTTCCTTTCTCACTGAAGTTAGTGAGCACAACAACCACATTCCCTCCCCCCCAAAAGAGCCTCTTGTGTAAGCCCAGAAATTGGCTTTTTCATTTATAGAGATGGCCACTTTTTGAAAAATAGATAACACGTTTTCTGGTGGTTTTTAGGATGCTTTTAAATTGATTTTTAACGTCTCAAAACCTAAACACATCGGTGGCACTTGAAGGGCAGCTCCATTCCAGGAGCTGAAAGCATTAATGAAAGTTTGTATTAATGCTTCATTAATTAGTCAGCAGTGGGTTAGAAACTAGATCTTCCTTTTCCTAAAGTCTTTAATGTATCTCTCCATGCTCCATTGGTCTAGGGGTCAGAAAACTCCTAAAGTTGGAGGTCAGATGGTATCATACGGTATTTCCATTCAGCGGACAAATTGGCTGATTCTTATACCCCTGTGAAAATCTACCTACTCCTGGATAAACTGGTTGGATGATATGTATAATGAATGCCTCTTTTATTTTCACATACGTCTTTTAAAACATAACAAACAGGAGAAGTTTGTATACAGGAGGAGAACTTTGGCTTTTGCTTAGTAATGCTTCTCTAACATGACTAAGTGCAGGAAAGTGGTTGTATTAAAACTGATGTTCACTTAGCTTTGCAATGCTTAATAGAAAAGTTTACAGCATTGATGTCTTCCTATTTGGGTCCATTTTAATCGATATTAAAATTACAAAATGTTATATAGGTAGTTTAAAAAACTCTAAAATGTTTCCTTAGGAAACAACTTTAATCTAGACAAGTGAAAACATTTTTATTAATCATAAAGCATTGTTTTATTTTTTGTATTTGTATTTGGTTATAGCCATATGATGCCCTTAGATTTCATTCATAGCTTATACTTTAGTTATCAGGTCTTAAGCAAAAATTTCCAGTGAGATCCTATTAACTTTTCAAAAACTAAACATTTCCATCTCACTTGGAATACAGGGAATATGAGAAACAATTAGACAAAAGGAGAAGGAAGGCGAATCGGGCCTTGGTTCTTTCTCCTCCGACGCTAGCTGCCTCTACTTGGCTCATATTTTCTCTCTGAGGAGCAGAACCAGGTGAGTATTTGGGTGTCAGCAAGTAAGTAGCTAATCATTAGCAAGGGCTGAACCGAAGCTGTTAGTAAAAGGCAGTATTTTACTGGATCATCTCCAAACATTGTACACCAATAAAATCTCAAAAAAATCTGTTAGCATTTTGGAATTTAGCAGAACCAGCTAAGGCCTTCATTGGCTTCCTTGGTTTCCAGGCTGGTCTCCTAGGAATTTTTTATGGGAGCTTTGAAGCCCATAAACTTTACAAATGTTGCTTCTGACAACATTATGAAACCACACTGGCCAGGAATGCTGCTTGAGGAGATTATTTAGGATTGGATTTCTTGTCCTGACCCCTTACTCAAAATACTTCCTTGCCCATAGTTGTGTAGATGATATCCTTCAGGAATGTTAGCTTAGGGTACCAGCTTAAAGTCAGCTGCTGCAAACTTATATGACTTCTTTTTCACATTTCCTATAGGTCAGAGGGGCCATTTATGACTTCCAGTGGGTTTCTTCCTGAATAAGGATGTAAAAGTAAAAACTTGCTTAATCCTGTGATTTTATGAAAACCATTATAAACAGTTCTACAGATTATATTAATAGAACTTGAAAACAAGATTTGTTTTAAATGATAGTCAATGAAGATCATATTCTTAAGAATAATGTAAAATTTATACACTTGTATTCAGGAAATGTACCAGCATATATATAAAAAATACACGCCCAAATGTCTTTTGTGTGTGTGATTTTTATGAATATTTAGGGCAACGGGAACTCCTTATTCAGGCAGGAACCCATGGGAAGTACTATATAAATGTAAATCATCAAAATTTAATATTGCTCTAAATGTTCACAAACTTTGAAGATTACAGACGTATTTTTATTTCGTGAATGATATTATGTAACTGATGCTACTTATTTTAAATATATTTTACCAGGAAGTCTAAGGACACCTATTTGCATCCACCCCTGATGGGGTTGAATCAGTATTTTGATTTATGAATGGAAGAGATATGGTCAACAGAGAATTATTCTGCAGAGACAAGGCACTTGGAATTTATGAAGGAATCTTGAGTACTACGGATGATATTTTCTTGCAGAAAAAAAGGTCTAAGATTGAGACACTTAGGAAGGACTTAAATTATTCAGTGATTTCCTCAGCAACATTTTAGTTCTTGCTAATGTAATTGTTTCTTGGTTGGCTTTATTCTTCTCATGTATTGCCGTTTTTCTTTGTTCTTTTCTTAGGAGTAAGAGGAAACATTTTTTAAAGCAAAATGCAGAATTACATTCATTGGCCACACTTCATGGAAGATTCATTGCATAATTTGGCCTGTTTCCCTCACCGCCCATCTAAGCAGTGTGGGAAATATAATTGAGATTTCCCCAGACATTCAGAAACATTTATTTTTTTTAAATGTAGATACATCCGTGGAATGACTATAGCTCAGTAAAATCTACTCAGCTCTGATGCCATTGCCTTTATTCCCATAATCAGGCTGTACACTAGTTTTCTAGCCTATTTTCCAATTTAGGAGGCATAATTAGCTTTAATCTTATGAAGTATGTACCTTCATGTTTTAAACTATTGGCAGAATAGGTAGAATAGAATCTGTCCATAGGAGGCAGGATTTTCTGTCTTGGGTTTATCAATCAAAGTCTTGTGATAAATGACCCATGTATTTTTAATTTCAGTGCAGAGTGTCACATTCTTTTTTGTGACACTGATGATGGTGAATTGCCTAAATGAATTTGGTTTGTTATAAATCCAGAGTATTTTTCTTTTTCTTTCTTTTTTTTTTTTTTGCAGTTTTTGGCTGGGGCTGGGTTTGAACCCACCACCTCTGGTCTATAGGGCTGGCGCCCTACTCCTTGGAGCCATAGGTGCCGCCGGACCCAGAGTATTTTATTAAGGAATATTCTGTGCTGCAAATCCCAAAACACTCATGAAATTTAATTACTTTCTGCTTGTGATAATAACTTCTTTGGTGCAATAAATTAATCTTAGTTTATGTCTAAGGGTTTTGGGTTTCAGGTCATTCCTAAACAATCTTCTTCATGTTTCCTATGCAGTCTGTTACTGGTATCAGTAAATATATTGTCAGAAAAAAAGACAACTCGCCCAAGACTGTTTGGAAACTAATATCCTCTACAGAACAGTAGTTCTTGAATTTTCATCTCACCATAGCTTATACATCTAGCAAACCATTCATAGTGCATATTGAAATTTATGAAGGTGTATTGAATAAATTAATTCAAATTAAAGTTTGCTTAGGATTTATCTAAAAATTGTTCAACATTGGTAAGAAAACATTTTAGATATTTTAAAGTGAGGGAGAAGTCTAATCACCATGATGCATGGCCAAAAGTTAAGGCAGTTGGTGGGAAGTACCTAGCAATAGAGACATCATTCAGTAGATATTTTGAAAAATACCATTTCTGTTACTGAATAGTAATAAAATTCTAATTAGTTATTGTAGCCTCAATTTCTCCAAAGTGATACTTAGTAGACAGAATAATACCAGAGATCAGTGTGGGGCACATCTGCTCAGGGAAAGCTTTGTTCTCACAATTGGAGCTAATTTGTCTTTGTTTAATAAATCGCCTCTTTAAACAACCCAGAACCTTCCCCCATAGGTTTTTTTTTTTCCTGGTAGATTTTTTTTAAATTATTGGTCAAGGTGGCAGAGGTTAGAGACCTGTGACCTTTGGTTATCCTATCATAATTTCTCAACACCTTCACCAGTGTGAATTCAGGAATGGAGGCAAAGTCCTTTGGAGGTGAATTATAAATCATGGTATGCTGTTTAAGAGTCTTCTTATTTCCTGGGTTATCACATTTTGAAGCTGTCAAGGTTGTACTCTTTCCTGCATTTTAACTCCTTTTTTGTCATGTCATCATGCTTGCTTAGGCTTCCTTTTGTCACTTTTGCATGGGTGTTCTTCCATGGCACCTCTCCCCCCACCATGTTGTTAATGGTGTTCAAACTTCATATTGATGCTTGCTCAAAAAATATTTCTTTGAGCACCTATTTTGTGCCAGGCACATTTATAGACTTTGGAGAAACATTGCTGAACAAACAAATTCCTTGCCTTCAAGAGGTTAATCTTCTAGTATAAAAGCAAAAATGGTAGGGGATAGCAACAGAGTTCTTTTATGCAAGCAACCAAATAAATGTGAACATTTCAAATTGTGCTAGGTATTATGAAGGAAATAAAGTTATGGGAATTCAGCTTAATAGGATTACAGTGGGATGCTTGAAAAAGAGTAGTAAGGGAAGGCATGTAGATGACATCTGAGTGAGGCTTGAATGCTGAGAAGGAGCTTCATATGGAAAAGCCAATAGGAGAACATTTAAGCCAGAGACGAGGAAGTACAAAGCCACTGGTACAAGAATAAGAAAGGTGGGATGGAGGAAGACAGGGGGCACTAATATATCTGGAGTCTAATGAGCAAAAGAGAAAGTTGAATGATGTTAGATTGGAAGGATGGGGGTGCCCATTGAGTAGGAGCTTATAGACCTGGAGTCTTCGGTTGGGTTCATCATCATCTGTGTGAAGGAAAGCTACCAGGGACTTCTCTCTGAACCAACCTTTGTTGGAGAATGAGGATGAAGAACTGGGCAGAGTCAGCAATTGAAAGTGTAACACACCTCAAGAGACTCCTTGGGCTATATTATGGTAGACTTTGGGGTTTGCAGAGGTGTTGGGCATGGCTCTTCACAATTATCCCCCTTGTAGACAAGGGAGCCACATCTTTATAGAAGGGCATTAAATCTATCATTAAATTCAGGCATGGCCTTCATGGAGGCCAAACTGTCTCTGGTAGATTTCAGTTCCTGGAGAAAAGATGCACCTGAGAGGCAGCGACCCCCAACAGTCCTAACAGCTGAGGAATGAGCACTGTGGCCCTGAAGAGGTGCAGCACACTAACTCACCTTGGGCAAGGGCTTAATGTTCATGGCTCTTCCTACTTTTCAAACTTAGTTTATATCTTTAAATATCTGGTAAATAACTGAGATAACAACAGATTTTTATCACAGTTATACCCATACACAATTATATGTGTGTATATAAAGTTCTGTCCTTAACATATATGTGCATATATGTTTGTGTTTAAGAATGGAACTTAGCGTGGCGGGTATTCAGCATCAAACAGCTTTGTTCATGCTCAGGGTAAGGCTGGAGGAAAATAGTCTCCTCTGGCTGTCTAAATTTTTCTTGACAAGGGATTAGACAAGGGTGGGAAATGAAAAATAATTTACTTCTATTGTTCTTTCTCCATTCTCCCCTCTTTTCTTCTTCTCTTTTGTTCTAATTTATTCTTTTAACCATTTAAAAAAAATATGTTCATATGTCTTTTTTATTTCTTTCTGCTTGTTTGTATATTAACCAGTTTTTACTCTTTTCTTTCTTCAACGGTCAGATTTTGGGTGCAGGAACAATTTTGAGAAAGACTGAGGATGGTTATAAATCCATCTTAACTTTTCACACAAGAAGCAATGATGACATGGTCTAGATCAGGGGAAGTTGGAAGGCAAGGCTGAGATGGAATTGAGTGTCTGTACAGGGTCAGGGAGTTAACAGTTCTCAGAGAGGATGCTTGGATGAAGAAAAGCAAGGAGAGGAAGGTGAGGGAGCGGGTGGAGCAACAGGACCCAGGAGGATGAGTTCTATTCTGTGGAGGAAGCTTTGGAGGTGCCTCACAGGACAGCCATGTAAACACAGACAACCAAGTAAAGATGCTTCGGAGGTGCCTCGCGGGACAGCTGGAAATATTTAGAAGTCAGAAAAGAAGTCAGTTTAGAGACAGAAATTTCAGAAACGTGTATGGAGATGATAATTGTGTAAGTAGGTGAAGGGTACTATGCTATTTCTGTTGTCCAGTACATGTAACACGAAGTGTGCCATTTAACTGGGAAATGATGGAAAGTTATTTTATTCCCACATATTTGAAGACTGGGCAAAATTAGAAAGGAAAAGGGACCTCCCCTCCTTCTAAAGCTTTTATCAGACAAAATTTTGAGAGCATACAGACCTCCTTGTGATGGACGTACATTTGGCAGATACATAAGGTAAAAGAAAGGTCTCCATTAGTTTGCCTCTTGGTGCTTGTGGATGGCAAGACTTTTGATGGGCGGTGCATGTAGCTCAGTTGGCAGGGCACTGGCCACATACACTGAGGCTGGTGGGTTTAAACCTGGCCCGGGTCTGCTAAAGCAACAATGATAACTGCAGCAACAACAACAAAATAGCCGGGCATTGTGGGGGGCACCTGCAGTCCAAGGTACTTGGGAGGCTGAGGCAAGAGAATCGCTTAAGCCCAAGAGTTTGAGAGTTTGAGGCTGCTGTGAGCTGTGATGGCATGGCACATAGTGACATAGTGAGACTCTGTCTCAAAAAAAAAAATAGATTTTGGACTGCTTGTAATAGACATAGTTTTGATAGATTACATTGGAATGCAGAATTTTCTAGAAGGTTTCTTTTTAGAATTAGCAGCTAAGAGAAGTCAATCCTTATTTAGTAAGATAGTTAACAGTTTTCCTACTGAGGCTGATCTGCCTAATGGTTCTTTTATTTTTCTCTGTTTCATTTTTTAAATGTAGATGTTATTCTGTCACAGGGCTTTAGACATGTGACTTGATACATCCATACATCATTTCAAAACAGGGAACCATCTGAAAATTATAATGTTTGCCTGAGAGTCTCTGTGATGATTGAAGCAAGAATGGATGGTAGGAAACAGAGACTGCCTGATGATTTAATATTTCATCATAAGGACATAGAGAGAATAAAATTTTGTATTTGGCTCCTTGTATGTTACTGACAAGAACAGTCAGAAGCTACCCATTTTCAGTTGGTCCCTGGGTGTCCAAGGAATTCTTGAGTTTCTTATTTCTTATGACAGAAACAACTTTAGAGACTGAAGGTTTCCTTGTTTAGCCACAGGACAAACTCGCTTTCTTGTAGCTGACTGCTCTATTATCTTTCATCTGGCTTTATTGGTGATTCTGAGTTGGAGGACAGTGTCTATATTCCATTCCAGTGCTCCTAATCCCTCAGAGGGATTGACAGATTTTTAGGCTATCAATTTTTTCATGCTAGTTAAACCATTTTTAATTTGATTTGATTGATGTCTTGGCTTGCCCTTAAGAAGACAATTTGTGACCACAGGCAACAGCAAATGACATGTAAGGCCAATTGATGTTTAGTCAGTTAAAAAACATCCTGTTACCCATTTTGTACAAACATTGTAGTGCTAAGAGTTTTGCTACCATTGATTATAATTTAGTAATAATTTGAAATAGAGTATGTGGGAACTTGTAAAATGGTCACTGCATGCTTTAAAATATGTTTTCCTCTACTTTAGTAATGTCTGACTGAAAATCTACCATGAGAAATGATGAAATTATTTCTCTCAAATGGACAAAGGGAGAGGTTAATAATTTCCTGTGCTTGGATTAGGAAAGGTCACAACTGGTATAAACTCAAAGAATGTATTTGTTCCTGGCTGGTACTTGGGTGAATTTTGCAAACATTGTATTATGCACATTGCAGATTTTTTTCCCCATCTGGGAAACTTTTTCTGTTAATCTGGAGTTTTGCATTATGAAGCTATTTTTTTTTCAGTTTTTATTTAAGTTATTTCTAAAGGTACTTTTATTTTCAATGATAATCGTTATTTAAGCAGTTTGGTGTGTGTGTGTAGGTATACCTGTACCATAAATAAAAAAGGCACTTAATAAGTTTAAACTTCATTAAAACTCATGAAGGCTTAGCATAAAATCTCACACTGACGAGCATGGATAAGAATTGTTCTCATACTGAGAAATCAGGATCATTTTTTACAATGATCATATTAGAAACATTTGCTTCTTGGCCTTTTGGCTGCGATCAAGTGTAGAAATATTTCCAGAGCATTGTAGACTACAGTTACTTGGGTTGTGGTTTAGAATTTTTGCAGACTTAATTTCCAAGTTACTCAGGGAAGAAACTGATTTCAGTAGTAAGCTGTGTGCTTCCTTTTAAAATTAGATTCCTTATGACAGAGAATCAGCAGAGAAGGAGGGACTTTGCGTAACTTTTTCCTTCTTGGAGGGCTATCTGGTAAACTGTGGCCAGTTCTCCACAGAGAAAAATGAAGAGAAATTGGCTTATCCTCACAGGGACTCCACCACCCACAGTAGGACAGGCGGAGGCCACTGCTTGTGTCACTGCTACAGCATATTATTTGTAACTGACCTCAAGACTTGGTTTTGCTTCATTTATTTTTCAAAATAATGACAGTATTACACTGTGAGGGCTACATGTTATTTCTAGACTGAAGAGTAATATTATTTTTCTGAGAAACAAAATTTTAGGGTTTTAAATGGATTTTTTGGTAAAGAGTCCTGAAGCCTTTCCAGTAACTGAGACTTTCTGGGCAGAAAGGCAAGATGGGAAGCAGTGATCTTCCTCTGCAGGATGGCTAGATGGGTGTCAGAGAGCTAGTGCATAATCGTCCTCTTCCCTTACTCTGAGCAAATCCCCTGTCACACAAACAAAAAGAAAGCCGTTATTCTTTCCAGTCATTCACCTTCCTACTTACCAAATTTCAAATTATAAATGTATGCACATTACCAACAAGGTTGCCTATAAAGGAATATGCTTGTGTTTGTAGCTTATAACCTGGTGTATCTATTTGTCTAAGAGATTTGGAAATACACATAACACGCATGTATGTCTCGCTTTTATATCTATATAGTAGATGTAGATATCTAGAGATAGTATTACCTATATGTTACTTTATTGTTGCATTGTTATTCAATATGAATATCTGTACAGAGAAATGCATTCAAAAGTGTATTCATCTAATTTTTTACAGAAGCAATTTTCATTACCTTCCTAACTGAAATCCCCGCCTATAGTTTTTCCTTCTCTGATTCTAGTTTTCTAGTTAGCAATGATAGCCAGCACTTTTGTATTTCTTCCTATATGCTCAGCACTTTACTAATTTGTACGTATAAATCTCTCAACATCTCCATGAAGTCAGTTGGTGCTATGAATATCCTCAGTTTCCAGAAGAAGAAACTGAGGCCCAGAGAGGTGAGGAAGCTTGTCTCCTGTGCGTATCATCTCCACCACTTGGAGAACCTGGGCAGTGCAACTCTAGAATCTGCACACTCTCTAACATCTGCTCACCTGCCCCCTCGGATTAAAACTCACTTTTCCTGCAGCAGAAAGTCCAAACTTTTTAGTATAAGATTCAGTTGTCAGCCCTTTATGGCTCTTCCGAGCTCACACTTGAGATTATTATTTTCCACAGGCAAGTACATCAGACTATCTGTTGTTCTCCAAATCTTCCAAATATTTTGTTTTCTGACTATGTTAATCAGGGTATATCTTTTGTCTAAAATTTACTTCATGTTGTTGAAAAGTAATTGGCAATGCTTTCAAAGCCCAGATCAAGCTTTATTTCTTTTCTGTGTTGTAGTAAAATTGTATTTTCTCTGATCTGTGTCCCCACATACTTCATAAGTAACTCTGTTTTGATGCTTCTTCTCTTGTATAGTGGTGTTTCTCTCTGTTTTTCCTTCTTGGCCTGCAAGCCTTATTGAGGTCAGAGATCTTTTCCTCATATCTGTATCTTCAGCATACCTAGCGTGGTGCCTGATTCACAAACGGTGCTCATGAAATACCGTCACACTCCAGTTCAGCATTGAATCCGTTAGCACCTTAGAATTACAAGAAGGTAGAGGCAGCCAAAATATGGCTGCAAACCCCCAGTGACAAGAAAAAGTGTCACAGGCCTTCACTAGAAATGCCATGTCTTTTTTGCTGACTTCATTAAACTCTCTACTAACCAGATTCAGCTCTCAGCCGTGCTGCAGGGCCCTGTCTAGTTTTCAGTCACAGTTTCCTGTGCAGGTGGTGGAGGGTTTTGAAATGCTTGAAACCGAACCATCACACCCACTTGAAATAGTTTCTCTTGTCTGTAAACCATAAGAGGTGGGTGGGGAAAAATTACTGCTCAGCGCCCATTACTTGGAGTTGAGATCACCAACTAAATGTCACAAATGGGTAAAATAACACAGACTCATAGCATTTAAAATATTTTGCTCCTCAGACTTACATTCACTTTAATTTTGTATCGACTAGTCAGATAGTAGATGAACATTGACCAACTCCCCACTAGCCTTTTTTGTTCTGTTTTCTGGATTACAGATCATGTGAGTTAAGTGTGTGTAGGGTAACTGGCAGATGACTGAACATGGTGAAACGAAGAGCCTTTTCTTTCTCTAAGTGAAGCTGGTGCCTGAATCACAAATGGTGCTCATGAAATACCGTCACACCCAGTTTATGAAATCAGTCAAGTTGGTTATAGTCAAAGAGCCCCATGTGTTTGTAACCATTCCTTAATCCAGAAAAACTTTGATGACTCACTTTTCCTTTAATCAAAGAATGTTTCTTGTGTTTACTGAAATAAATGCTAAAATGATATTGTTCCTAATTTTGAATAATATGAATATCAAATTGAAGGTTTTTTCATGATTTCGGCAAAACTGCGATGTGAGAGATAGAGATTATTTAAGGATTTTTAAGGATTCTAGGCACTTGAGTTGGAATAGAGGGGATAAAAGGAAGAAGGAGGACAAACTTGGCCTACTCATGACTGTGTTATAAATTCTTCAATGTTGTCTCAGAAGTTAAAGACTGAATGACACTGAAATAAATTAAAGATCTGACTTCAAAACCTGTTTGAAGATGCATTCAAATGGCAAATGCTAGCATTCTGGAAGTTAGAAAAATTAATAAAGCTATAATTTTTAATTCAATTTATCAAAATATGAGTGTATTTTTCCTACTTTTTAAGCAGTTTGTGTTTGAAAATTCTTTTAAAAAGTGAATAGATTAAAGCAAAGCATTGCTCTTTTATATCAAAATAGCTAAAACATTTAGCTCCTATTCTGTGATACAAAGTTACATATATATATTCTAATTTAATTCTTGCAGTTACCCTACATTATTATTTTCATGTTAAGCATGGGAAAGAAAAAGCAGCTCAGAAAATGCCACAGAAGGGAAAAGGCAGAGTGGGATTCAAACCCAGGTCCTTGGCTCCTATCCCAGCCTCATCTAGCGTACCACTGTGTACAGAATTTCAGCTTTGAGTATAGACATACTCTGAGCTGGGGAAGCAAGCTTACTGGAATTACAAAACTAATCAAATGACAAACTGAAACTGGAAAGGGCTGTTTTATTTTTAATTGAGTATTTTAACTGACATATTTTATATAGAAGTCATCTAAATAAAACATTCATTCATATTTCGGTTTTCATTTAAACCTCAGTACAGGGTTTGTTTGAACTGTGGGTTACACAGATATCTATCAATGATTTTTGCCCCTCAGTCTATTGTCACTTGTTTCTATAGCATGGAATGAGTTCTGAATACAATTTTAGGGGATATTTTGTTACTCAAAATAGTCTTGAAGTTTTCTGTGGTTAGTGAATGTTCTCTTGGAATTGGTCTTGCTGCTCACTGTCTTTACACTGAAAATGAATAATATACACTGTGTCTCTTCTCATTTTTTTATACAGAAGTAACACACATAATAGGTAGGAAGAAGGAAAGAAATACAACTAAAATGTAGCTAGAAATAATACGGAATATTTACTTCGGTAAATATAGTCAACGAGGAGCTGAGAGATACCTGGGTCTTCTAATACGTCCTTAATTTAATGAATATAGGAAATATAGGAATAATTTAATAATAATAATATAGGAAAATTTTAATGAATATAGGAAATATAGGAAAATTGCAGAAATGCTTTTGCATCACATTCTTTCCGACTCTTAATTTTGGGTACTGCTCTTTACAACCCACCTATCTCACAGGAAGATGGTGGAGATTAATTAGCCCATGCTAGCCAGGTGCCCAGTGCTGCCCCAGAGAGAAGGTTTCCATAAATCAGACCTATCATTAAGCGGCCTTCATTTGTCTCCAGCCCTTGCCCAGGATGGTGCCATCACTCCATATCCTAATGGGAGTCACCCACATTCAGGCCAAGGACAGGTTTTCCCATGACACAAAGCACATTTGTTCTTTGAGTTCTATGTGACTGGGCAGATTGTCCCTTCGACACAGTGTCCTCATCTGTCAGCGCAGAAGTTCGTAGCCACACAATTCCTAGGGGAGCTCGCTCTGTGGATGCTCTCCTTTGTATGTCCTTTTGCTTCTCTTGTCCCACCCAGCTTCTTGAACTTATTCCACTTCTTTTTAAGCTCCTGTCTTATTAAAGAACTATGACAGACACGGAGCGAGGTCACTCAGAGCCCCCTCTGAGGAGGGCAGTCAGCACCGCATCCAGGGCCAGAGGCAGCACTCCTCCTGTCCTTGAAGACCAGAATGTGGCTTTCCTTCTAGGACAGGAGGACACCTTTCACATCTACAGCTTCTCAGAGGCAGGAAGAAGGTCAGGATGATCTTGCACCTACTGTTTTTCAAGTTCCTTTAATTCAAAATAGTCAATCTGCTGTAGGGTATATTTTTAACTTTGGCAAGGGCAAAGACCGCAAAGGGGTGTGAAGGGAAGTAAACGGGAAAAGGAATTATGTATCGGGGAAAGTGGAGGAGTCAGGGTGGTCCTGAAAAACGTCACTCGGAAACATCGCACAGTTTGGAAGGTGAGCAGTTGATGATCAGACTGGGACTTTGAACTTCCCGGTGCAGAGGAGGATGGCTAAGTTTCAAGGAATGACTCCAGGAATGGTGACTGAAGTGGAGTGGAAGTGAAGGTTACCGGAGACAGGGAGGTCAAAGAGCTGAGAGGCTGAACCTTAGTGCAGCTTTCCTTGTGTCTGTCGAAGCAGCCCGGTACGTTGGCAGGCTTGCAGGGGAGCAGAAGACTAGCCAGATGCTGAGTCTTTAATCAATGAAGGAGATTGAATGGTGAGAGGGAGAGAGAACCACTTACCACGCCAAGGAAACATTTAATGGGATTTGAAGGGTTTGTATGATTGAGATAAAAGTTTCCAGGTTTTTATTGATGTATTTCCCCAATTGTTTGTTACATTTTGGCTGTTTTATAGCTCTATCAAAATCTGAATTAAAGGAGTTTCTCCACTGGGGTTGCATATTGCAAGGTGACAGGAATTGTGTTCATGATCCCTTGTGGAGAGTCGGTACAGATCTTGGTTTACCCAAAGGCCAGTGGTAGATGTTGATGAATAAAGCACAGTGATAGATGACAAATGAAGTAAACAGACAGCTTTCTTACATAAAAGATGTCGTTTTTATTTTCATACAAGTCTGTAAATTTTTATAAACTTTGCCTAGAGTATTATCTGTGACTAAAATTACCTTCAGATGCACCTTATTTACATAGTAGTAGCATGTTTTTTTCTTTCAAAAGTGAACCCTTGAATTTGAATAATGTTTTTTTTCTCTGATTCCATAGGAACTTTAATATTTATGAAAATACTTGGAGAAGCCACTTACTTAGATCCTTGTGGCAGAAATTGCACAGAGGAGCATGCTGTGATATGATGGGGGTACGTTTTGTGGGAGGGATCTCCCCTTGTGCCCTGCCTGCTCATGTTAGTAGCCTTTTATCATGCTTCAGTCATTTATCTGGCCACCCAGCACTCTTTCGGGGCTAGCCTTTTGCCTCAGGGATATAGCCAGCTTGAAAATGTGTAAACTGTGATTTTAAGGTGAAAATCAGGCCACTATGTACATTCGTAGAGAACCACTGGAAGGACAGTCATTGAAATGTGAACAGTGATATCTCTAGGGAATGGGGTTTTAAACAATATTTACGTCTTTTAGCTAACATGTGGATAGCATTTTTCCAGCTAGAGTCTGTCATTTTTATAATAAGGTTTTTAAATATTAAGGTAAAAGGAGAAGGTAAGTCAAGGGTGAGAACAAGCAAGTCGGGAATTAGGCTATGTGAAAAAGAAAAGAAGTATACTGTGTAGTGTCGGGGAAGTTGTCCAAGTTGGAATATGTAGGTGCAGGTGTTAGCAGTATGATTGATTTTACAGCAAGAAGCTAATGCAGGACGCTGTCTTCAGAGACTGGTCGCAGTCCCTTGTTTCCAGGTCACTTGGCAGAATTCCTAGAGTCTCAAATTTTAAGGAGCAAGTAGTATAGGTTTCTCCTTAGTGCTTCTGGTGGAGTTAGCCATTGATTTAACTGTGATACAAAAGACTCAGTAAGCTCCTAGGACTTCCCTCGCTCCCTTTCTAGTTGTTAGGAAGCCTTATTTTAACTCTGATGATGTCCATAAATTAACACAAATTAGAATTATTTCTCAGTGTCACTCTGTAGACACTTTGCAGGTGCTAAGTGAATGTGGGAGTAGAAATTAACTGTCTGGCATACAACGGTTTTTGTTGTCTGACTTTAAAGTTTGCTATACAGAGGCAAGTAACTTCCTCTTTTAGAGTTTAGAAGGAACCTCAGTCAATTTAGGTGGCATTTATATGCCTCCCTGTAAAGTGTGGGCATGAAGCCAGGCAGGGTTGCAACAAGCTCTTACTTTAGAGCTGGCACACTTGTAAAGCCATGGCAATGCCAAATACATGTTTAAATGATGCAGCACTTACTTGAAACAGAGCATTCTAGGTAAAAGATGAATATTCATTCCCTGTGAGTGATGAAGGATGACATCTAGAATGTCAATGAATTAAAAATCTACTCCCTTGAGTCTGGGGAATTTTATTCTGCATTTTAGATGCACTATCATTTCAATATCAGAAGGAATAAGATGATACACCCCTGAAATAATTTAAAATTTCTCCTCTCGGGCCAGGCCTGCTATAGGCTTGGGAGCGTCCGTTGCCCAGCAGGGCATGTGGTGCTGACGCTCTCTGTCACCTAGTGTCCTCACTTATGCACTGGCTGCCTGTGGGGCCTTCAGAGCAGAGCTGTAGGGAGCAGAGCAAGTCAGATTCTCATCTGCACTGCTGCCCTCTGATCGATGCATGTGACTGACTCTCTCTTAAGGGACATTTCTGTGGGTTTTAGGTGATTTTTTCTATAGAGTTCTGGAGACTATTTCCCTGATGATGGCCATGTGTCCCCTGGCTAGTTCTAACTGCCTCTTCAGCTCCTGAACTCCAGGCATCTTGCTCCTCCTTGGCCTTGCCACGTGGTCCTCTTGGACCTTGTTCCCTGCAAGCTCATTCCTCCTCTGGTCCTGTATCTGGTCCATGGGAAACACGAATCTTTGTCAGCTGCAAGCACAGCTGGATCACAGCAGAGCCCTCTGGGCATCACAGTTAAGACAGCTAGCCAGCCATAATTCTGTGCCTTTAAAATTGGGTTTAAAATGGGGAGTGGTCATTTTTCTCAAATTCTAGGGGATGTGCCTTTCAAATATTTCTCTTGGACACCCCTTTTCCCCAATTTGGTGTCCTTGGGAAAGCTCCGTTCAAGTGTGAGGTAGAGGGCAGTGCAGAATGTCCTGACCACTCTGGGAGTCTCCTGACATTTTCTTGCATAGCTGGGAGTGAGCAATGCGGTCATGCTGGCAGAATGGCTTCAACTGATTCCTTGTGAAGTCCTGAATGTATGATTTGACACCCTGTGTCCGAAAACTATTTTATTTTTAGCTTTCATGGTTTCAATTAAATGGTACAATTTCTCTTTTCTTTATATTTCTGATTGATATATTATAAATGTACATATTCGGGGGGTGCATGTGATGGGCAGTTTTATTTTAATATCTTATCACAGTAATATTTTTTCATTTAGGTTTATTAAGCCTTTTCATTAAGCCTCATTTGTGTATGTGTGTATAGGAAATAAAAGCATCCATGAAATGTGGTAAATGAAGAATGTGTGATCAAAATATGTACAGAAGAAGTTAAAGTGTCTTGAATTTTTTAACTTGGAGAATGTCATTTGCTAAATGATCACTTTCTGTTCTCTAATTTGGAAGGTATTCATATTAAAATCACTCATTTCCAGCTTAATTGCTAGTTCACAAGTACTTAGACCATAATGTGTTACTTTATTTTCCCAAACAGCTTTCAGCATCCTTGTTCCTATAATAAAAGTTAATTATAAATATATTGAAGTGCCATGTCTGATTTAGGAATTTTTTTACCCTAAAAATAAAAGATATGTTCTGTCAAATATATAACATCTTAATAAGATGGAAAGTAATAAATACAGCCCTTTTTTTTTTTTTTTTGTTGAGCCAGATTATAACTTTATTGCCCTGGGTATATTGCTGTGGCATCACACAGCTCACAGCAACCTCCAGCTCCTGGGCTTAGGCAATTCTCTTGCCTCAGCCTCCGAGTAGCTGGGACCACAGGTGCCCGCCACAATGCCTGGCGGTTTTTTTTTGTTGCTGTTCAGCCAGGGTCAAGTTTGGACCCGCCACCTTTGATAATTGAGGCTGGCGCCCTACCCACTAAGCCACAGGCACCACCCAAATACAGCCTTTTTTTTTTTTTTTTTACATTATTCTTGGCAAAGCTTGTATTGGAAACCATTTTTACCTTGATTTCAAGCTTAATGATCTTTTCATAGTGGTTGGTTGATCTCTCCTGACTACAAAATACAAGATTGCATGGAATTTTAATAACTAGTTTCAGTAATATAAATGAGTTTCTATTCACTTAAAAAAGAAAGTTAATTTACAAATTTTGTGAAGGATTTAACATGCAAATCTGTTGTTCTTTACCATAAGAAATTAAACAATAAATAGCATTTTCTATTTTTTTTTTCATAAGCACAACAAGAAGTATGTATTTAGGCTTAGTAAGGACTGGTGTATGTGCAATTTGGAAGTTTCTTTCTAAGGAAAAGAAAACAAGATTGTAAGTAAAAAAATTAAACTCAAACGTGAATATGTTTGGAATGAAATAGTCATTAGAAATTATAAATTTTCAGAAGCTGACAAATACTTGAAAGCATAACAAGTTCCAGGAAAATAGCAATATTAAATATTTCTCTTCTTCCTCTGTACCCAGTGTAGTTCAAGTTCATATTTATATAAATATAGAAATAGTTTGTACTTTCACCTTTTTAAAGTATGATTAAGTAAGTACTTAATTCTTAGGAATCAAATATCATAACAGGAAATTGCATCCATAAGAAATGATAAATTATTATTTTAAGAAAAAGAATTCCTGAAATAGACGTTCTCTCATGTTACCACGCAAACTGCTTATAAAAATCACTGGGGCCACTGGAAGAAATTGTCAAGTGTGAAGTGTATTTATCTTTCACATGGCTTGTTTCCATTCTAGGTCTTTCTAATCTCTAGACAGTCAAAGTTTGAAGTATTTTAATACAAAGAGTCTCAACTGATTTAGCTCTATTATGTCTAAATATGAAAATTCAATTGTGTAGCAAATTCCTCCAGTCTTACAGTTAAAATTACACCCAGGGAAGAGAAAAGTATAAATCAAGTTGTAGAGACTGAAAGTAGAATGATACATTATGCAAAATTTATCTCATTAGTCTTCTATGGGAGCATAATTGGAATACTTTTTAAATGTTTGCACAAATTATTGATATATAATTAAAGTGAAGATACATACAAATTTAAATCTCTTTAATTCTTAATGGTTACCAACTAATATCCTCATCACTTGTTTTTTATACATAGGGGCTTTCTAAAATGATATTAATAATCTGCTGGGACGTAATAGTTTACAAGAAGGTTCTGCTGACTCGCAGACTTCTGTGCAGTGCGAGCTCTCAGGCTGATGTCTGTGTCCTGTGCCTTCTGGGAGGGCTCTACTTTCCTGCTGTGGACAGGCCTTGACTGTGATCTTTCACTGCTGCTTGAATCCTTTTACCCGGGCAGGAACGCAGCCCGGCCGTCTGCCCACTCTAGATACACTCTCCCGTTTCTGTTCTTTTGCTTTTTCTCCCTAAGTCGTCAAGTTAGCAGAAGGATGAGACCCACAGAGAGGCAGAGGCACCCTCGTGAGAGAAAGATGGCAACGTTCTCCCAGGGGCTGAGAACTGAGGACAGCCAGCTGACGTCGGCTGGTGCTACCAGGGTTGCAAGTAGGGTTCCTGGCCATCTCTTCCCTTTATCTTCTAGAGGAATCTTCGTTCCATCAATAGTCTCCTTTCAACATTATATGTCCTGTGATGTACCCTGTTCAACACAATTATGCTTCCGTTTCCCTTCCCCCCAAATAAACAAACACAGTTCAAATTCCCCTGGCCTATCACCTTGAACTAGTGAGGGGCTAACTAAGAGGTTCTCCTAAGACTTCTATTAGGTCCCAACCCAGTGTTCCATCTCTTTAGCTATGTAGATGTTGTGTATAATTAGAAATCAAATAAATATTCATGTAAAAAATGATATGGATTAATGTTCACTATTGTTTGTAATTTTTGGTTCAAAACAAGTGTTATTTTCTTTTAAATCGCAACTGAACAAGAGCCTTATAAGATACAGATTTTGTTTTCTGTTTGCATAATTTTGTGGAAAACAACAGATATAATGTGTCTTTGAATGGATGACAATTACTGTGGAAGAAAAGGGAACATATTTCTCCTGCAGGAAAGCATAAGAATGATGTCATCAAATTTTATTATTTATTCCTTTATAGTCCTAGGAAATAGAATATAGCTCACTCTGAAATGATTTATATGGTAAATTGTTTATCGGAACCACATTCATTTTGGATGGGTGAAACTGATGAGGGTAAGAATATAGTAGGTTTGCATATAAAGCTGGTCAGTTTAATTAGTTTAAATATTTTATACTGCGACAAGTTTTTCTAGTATTCTTGTTCATTTGGGGGTAGAGTATACTTTAAATTGAATATGTGTTATTGTTCATATTTTACTGTGCTGGTTTTATCTCCAGTGGTTCTCCCTCTATTTCTATTACCTATGGCTTGGACAGGATTAATCATATGATTATAGGGAAGAGTTATTTTCAAAATATATTAGGATACATATAAATTAAATATGCTTTGATATAATGAATACAATTTTTAGTGTAGTTTCAGGGATTTAGTTCTTTTAAAATGAGGCACATTTTTAGCAATAATAGTGACAATAATGTTAACACTATTATTTATTGAGGACCTACTTTGTTCCAGATACAGTCCTAGTGCTACATATTTTATGCCCATGTTATGGATGGAGAGTTTAAGAGGTCAAGTAACACAACACCCAGCAAGTAGCAAGTGGTAGAACCAGAAAGCAATTCTTGTCTCTGGGAAGCCTGAGATCTGGCTTGTCTGTCTGGCTTATATCTGGGGTTCTGCAAAATCAAGGATCTTCATTATGGGCTTTTATTCCTCTGGAGTCATTTTGAAAATTCCCTTTTCCTCCTAGATGAAACTGCAGCAAGAAGGTAAAATGAAGCACAGCTCTGGTTCTTTTACCCTGTGGTGGACCTTGAAGAAAAAGGAGGAGGAGGGCTCACTTCTTCACAAGTGAGCCAGGGTTTCCAGTCCATATAGAATCAATGTTGGACTGACATCATAATTCATAGTGGAACATTTGCATGAACTTCCTACCCAGAATAGGATTTTTAGAAGCTTTGACTTGTTATACGAGCTTTCAGTATACCAATCTAAGTTCACTTTACCACAGAAAGAAGAAAGTCATCTTGCAGTTGTACACCTGACTGGTTTGTCCAGCTTGTAGTGGGCAGCAGAGGTGATAGGGAGTGACAGTTACCTAATGTCAGACAGAATGGAGATGAAATAATTAAAAGTGCAAACTGATGATATGGTGCAGTTCAAAATAAAAGGATAAAATGAAAATTTAATATTTAATTGTGAAATTTTCAACTTTGAGTTGAATGAATAGGACAGCTTTAGATTCATATGCATCCTGTGCAGATTTTGTAGAGAAGTGGCCTTTCCAATATCTCCTTCTAGCTTACAGACTGCTTTTAATTGTGACTTACTTAAATGGACAGCATCTACCTTCTTTCCAGAGGAACATTTAATTTAGTGAGACACAATTTCTCTAACAAGGAAAATGCATTCGGAACACAATTCTAAAACTTCCGGGTAAAAGGCCGCTGAGTAGCCACTTTATAGAGCTCCAGAATTCATGGCCTAAAAACTGTGTCTTTCATTAAGAGAGGACCCCTCAGGTGCTCACTTCCAGCTTCTTTGTGATTGTATTTTCATACCTGTTTTGCTTGGGTCTTGGTTCACAGTTGTGAAATAAGGGAGGGGCAGCTTTCATTTCTTTACTTTTGTTTCTAGTTTCTTCCAAAAGGGATAAGGAGGTTATAGTTTCTTGGAATTGGAACAACGGTGATAAAATTGAAAACCGAGTTAGGCTGGTTGTAGTAAAGAACCCAGAGAAGCAGGATTAACCTGCTCTTACAAACAGACAGAGTTAAAGCATTGATACCAAAAGTCCAAGGAAGGCAAAGGACAGGGAAGAAAAGAGTAGAGGGAATGCGGTAGCTTAAACCTGCACGCCAAAGAGCTAGCAGGACAAGATTTACAAGTGATGGAACAGGATTTTAAACACGCCATTTTCATAGGCTCCGTAATTTCCATATAAGATGATTTCAGCAGCTGGATTCTCTTTGTGGGGAGGGGGAGCTACATAAATTAAATGCCCTTGGCTGTGCCAAACCAAGCCTTCCTTAGGTTGTGTGTTTACATGTGTGCGTGTGCATTTGTGTGTGGACTTGGGGGGAAGGGGTGGCAACTGGTCAATAATGGCAGAAGGCCGCCCCCCCTTTGCCTAAACCCCTCCCTTGTCATTGCTTATGCTGAGAAAGCAATTCCACCCAGAAGGTAGGGGCCAGCCTGGTAGGCGAGGCAGGGACCTGTGGGTTTTCAAGCCTCTGTAGCCTTTGAGGCCTTGGCTGGGTTATAACAGAGTAATAATGAATGCTAACAGGGATGACTCAGTGGTTTCAAGAGAGGTTATTTCATATGGCATCCTTGTAAGAAAGCAATAGTTGTTACATGGCCCTCCACAAGGTTAGCATTTTAAGGCTTGGTCACTGGGGAGTAAATAGTTACTTTTGAAATTTAGCTGATTGATGAAAAGACCCCTTCCCTGGTATTGCCAGATCAGATAGGTAACTTGTTGCTTTGGTGAGTTCACTTTTTTTTTTTTTTTTCAAATCCAGGGGCTGGATTTGAACCCACCAGCTCAGGTGCGCGTGGCTGACGCCTTAGCCTGCTGAGCCACAGGCACTGAGCTAACTTGTTACTTTGGGTAGCTTTAGTGATCCTCCTATTGCTTTTCGAAAGTGGTTCAGGGCTAGCACTTTAATTTTCATTTGTGACCAGAGTTATTATTTTGCATAAAATTAAAATTTGATTGGTGTCATGAGGGAAAATTTATTTCATTAGCTCTGACTTCATTTTTTTTCTCATTTGAAATAAAATATTTTACAGATTAAAAAAAAGTATCTCTCTGGGAGGCTGAGGTGGGTGGATTGCTTAAATTCAGAAGTTGGAGACCAGCGTGAGCAAGAGTGAGATCCAGTCTCTACTAAGAACAGAAAAACTAGTGTGGGTGTGATGGTGCATGCCTGTAGTCCCAGCTACTCAGGAGGCTGAGGCAAGAGGATCTTTTGACCCCAGGAGTTTGAGATTGCTGTGAGACTCTGTGTCAAAAGAAAGTATCTGTGAAACTGAGAAGAAATAACTACATTTCATGCAAATTCTCAGGAAATGTTTTAAAATCTAGAGGACTCTGTACTGGGCAATATCATTCCCCACTGATTTCACTTCAAAATTGATTGATAATGTCTTTTTCTTAAGGCATTGTGTATGTGGCAGGTCTTCAACCATGTATCACCCATAGCATGTTCCTTATCAGACCTGACAAGATTACAGCCTGAAAGGTTGTATTTTTATTCATTTAAGAGCATGAACTTGAGCTTCAAAGGAAGAATAAAACCAAACTATTATAGTGCAAGTAATTTAATAAATATTCAATGATAAATGAAACTCTTCTATACCAGCTTCAGAGCCTGTGGATGATAAAAGAATATCTCCAAACAGCTCCCACTAGTATTATGGATGTCTTTCCTTTTATTATGCTTTTGTCTCTTACCATTGTAGTTGTGAGAGTTGGGAATGGTATATAGGATGTATGATTTTTATTGCTGACTGAAAGAAAAGTAAAGAACATTTTAAGTGTAAAACTAATCCATCTCTTTAGCAAAATAAATACAGAAATGTGCTTTCTGGTAGTACAGTCTCAGGTACTTAATCACTCCTCCTCACCTACCTACTCCTTCTAACAGTAAGCGTATGAACTTGATGTTGAATGTGAAACACACCAGATGATAAGCATTGACATTACCGAGAAGTTCTAGTTTTTAGTAAAACTAGAATTGAGTTATATCATCATGTTTGGAATGTCAAAACATGTCCTGATGGGAAAGTGCAGAATGCCTTATGATTCATAGGAAATCATTAAATTATGTGATTATATGGAAGAAAAAGCAAGTGAAGCTTCTTGTCAGAGAGAAAACTCATTAGTATTACTGTATAAAGTCTATCGCGGCAGACAAACTCTAAAATGTCCCAGTATTTCTTGTCACCTGGTGTTCATGTCCTTGTGTACTGAAATTTGAAAAGGACCAATGTAATTTCTTGCTTCTAACCAATTAGGTACCACAAATGTGATGGGATGTCACTTCTGTGTTTGGGCTCGTTGAGATCGGCACTTTCCCTTTTGTCCTAGACTCTTTCCTTTAGTGGCTTTGATGAAAGAAATTCCCGTGTTGGCTTATGCAGGGAATGAGGGCAGCCTCCAGCCACCAGACGGCTTGGAACTGAGACTGCCTGCTCTACAGCCCTTGAGGAACTGAAGAGTGCCAACAAACATGCGAGGTTGGAAATAGATCCTTCCCGGTCAAGACGCGAGATGAGGGGCGGCCCCTGTGGCTTAAGGAGTAGGGTGCTGGCCTCATATACAGGAGGTGGCAGGTTCAAACCCGGCCCCGGCCAAAAAAAAAAAAAAAAAAGACTCGCGATGAGACCCCAGCTGTGGCAAACACCTTAATTACAGCCTTGTGAGTGACCCTACAGTCCAGGGCTCAGGGAAGCTACGCCCATGCTTCTGACCCACAGAAACAGTGAGGTTATAAATGTGGTGTGCTGTTTTGAGTTTGTGATATGTGATACTCACCAAGAGGAAAC
The DNA here is from genome assembly GCA_963573935.1 of Arctocebus calabarensis. Classification (NCBI taxonomy): domain Eukaryota; kingdom Metazoa; phylum Chordata; class Mammalia; order Primates; family Lorisidae; genus Arctocebus; species Arctocebus calabarensis. The sequence continues at coordinate 242 of CAUYON010158244.1, read as the reverse complement.
TAATACATAGATGTGTTATTTTGCCAGGGCTGCCATGACAAAGGACCACAGACATGGGTGGTTTATATTTATTTATTTATTTATTTAAAGACAGGTTTTTATTTTTTTATTTTTTTTATTAAATCACAGCTGCATACATTAGTGCAATCAAGGGCTACAATGTGCTGGTTTCATATACAATCTGAAATGTATTCATCAGACTGTTTAACATAGCCTTCATGTCAGTTTCTTTTTTTTTTTTT